>RQOL01000951.1:0-109758 GCA_013076295.1 Sanderia malayensis
ACTAAAAAAAATAACTTTTATTCCCCCATTTTACACGAATGAAAATTAACATTCATTCCCGTGGTTTACACTAATAAAAATTAACTTTCATTCCCACAATTTACACAAATGAAAATTAACAGTCATTCCCACAATTTACACATGAATCCAGGTAGATGCATCTAAAGTTAAATGAAAACACTTTTAGTTACTTTTTTCAGTGATATTAACTTTCATTCCCACAATTCACACTAATGAAATTTCACATTCACTCCCACAATTTACAAATTAATCCACCTCAATTCAGCAAAAACTAATTCTAATACACCTTTAGTTAGTTTGTTCCTTGAAATTAACAGTCATTCCCACAATTTACTGATCAATCCCGGTATATACATCTAAAACCAACTGAAAACACTTCTAGTTTTTTTTTCCGTGATATTAATATTCGTTCCCATGGTTTAAACTAATAAAAATTCACTTTCATTCACACAATTTACACTAATGAAAATTAGCTTTCATTCCCACAATTTACACTAATTAAATTTTACATTCATTCCCACAATTTACACTAATAAAAATTAACTTTCATTTCCACAATTTACACTAATGACAATTAAATTTCATTCCCACAATTTACACTAACGAACATTAACAATCATTCCCACAATTTATACATGAATCCAGGTCAATACATCAAAAACTAATTGAAAACACTTCTAGTTACTTTTTTCAGTGTTATTAACTTTCATTAAAACAATTTGCACTTACGACAGTTTATATTCATTCCCACAATGTACACATGAATCCACCTCAATTCAGGGAAAACTAATTGTAATACACTTTTAGTTACTTTGTTCTTTGAAACTAACAGTCATTCCCACAATTTACTCATCAATCCCGGTAAATACATCTAAAACCAACTGAAAACACTTCTAGTTATTTTTTCAGTGATATTAATAATCGTTCCCATGATTTAAACTAATAAAAATTCACTTCCATTCCCGTGATTTACACTAATAAAAATTAACCTTCATTCCCACAATTTACACTAACGAAACTTAACAATCATTCCCACAATTTATACATGTATCCATGTAAATACATCAAAAACTAATTGAAAACATTTTTAGTTACTTTTTTCAGTGATATTAACTTTCATTCCCACAATTTACACTAATGAAATTTCACATTCATTCCCACAATTTACGCATTAATCCACCTCAATTCAGCGATAACTAATTGTAATACACCTTTAGTTACTCTGTTCTTTGAAATTAACAGTCATAACCACAATTCACACATGAATCAAGGTAGATGCATCTAGAGTTAATTGAAAGCACTTCTAGTTACTTTTTTCAGTGATATTAACATTCATTTCCACAATTTACACTAACAAGTATTAACTTTTATTCCCCCAAATTACAGGAATGACAATTAACATTCATTCCCGTGATTTACAATAATAAAAATTCACTTTCATTCCCACAATTTACACTAATGAAAATTAGCTTTCATTCCCACAATTTACACTAACGAAACTTAATAATCATTCCCACAATTTATACATGAATCCATGTAAATAGATCAAAAACTAAATGAAAACACTTTTAGTTACTTTTTTCAGTGATATTAACTTTCATTCCCACAATTTACACTTATGACAGTATACATTCACTCCCACAATGTACACATGAATCAACCTCAAATCATCGAAAACTAATTCTAATACACCTTTAGTTACTTTGTTCTTTGAAATTAACAGTCATTCCCACAATTCACACTACTAAAAATTTCCTTTCATTCCCACAATTTACACTAAAAAAAATTAACTTGTATTCCCCCAATTTACAGGAATGAAAATTAACATTCATTCCCGTGATTTACACTAATAAAAATTAATTTTCATCCCCACAATTTACACTAACGAACATTAACAATAATTCCCACAATTTATACATGAATCCAGGTAAATACATCAAAAACTAATTGAAAACACTTTTAGTTACTTTTTTCAGTGATTTAACTTTCATTCCCACAATTTACACTAATTAAATTTCACATTCATTCCCACAATTTACACTAATAAAAATTAACTTTCATTCCCACAATTTACGCTAACGAAAAATAACAATCCTTCCCACAATTTACACATGAAGCCACGTCACTACAGCAACAACTAATTGTAATACAACGTTAGTTAATTTTTACATTTATATTAACTGTCATTCCCACAATTTACACTAATTAAATTTCACATTCATTCCCGTGATTTACACTAATAAAAATTAACTTTCATTCCCACAATTTACACTAATGACAATTAACTTTCATTCCCACAATTTACACTAACGAACATTAACAATCATTCCCACAATTTATACATGAATCCAGGTAAATACATCAAATACTAATTGAAAACACTTCTAGTTACCTTTTTCAATGTTATTAACTTTCATAAAAACAATTTACACTAATTAAATTTCACATTCATTCCCGTGATTTACACTAATAAAAATTAACCTTCATTCCCACAATTTACACTAATGACAATTAACTTTCAATCCCACAATTTACACTAACGAACATTAACAATCATTCCCACAATTTATACATGAATCCAGGTAAATACATCAAAAACTAATTGAAAACACTTCTAGTTACTTTTTTCAGTGTTATTAACTTTCATAAAAACAATTTGCACTTATGACAGTTTATATTCATTCCCACAATCTACACATGAATCCACCTCAATTCAGCGAAAACTAATTGTAATACACTTTTAGTTACTTTGTTCTTTGAAACTAACAGTCATTCCCAAAATTTACTCATCAATCCCGGTAAATACATCTAAAACCAACTGAAAACACATCTAGTTATTTTTTCAGTTATATTAATATTCGTTCCCATGGTTTAAACTAATAAAATTTCAATTTCATTCCCACAATTTACACTAATGAAAATTAGCTTTCATTCCCACAATTTACACTAACGAAACTTAACAATCATTCCCACAATTTATACATGAATCCATGTAAATACATCAAAAACTAATTGAAAACATTTTTAGTTACTTTTTTCAGTGATATTAACTTTCATTCCCACAATTTACACTAATGAAATTTCACATTCATTCCCACAATTTACGCATTAATCCACCTCAATTCAGCGAAAACTAATTGTAATACACCTTTAGTTACTCTGTTCTTTGAAATTAACAGTCATAGCCACAATTCACACATGAATCAAGGTAGATGCATCTAGAGTTAATTGAAAGCACTTCTAGTTACTTTTTCAGCGATATTAACATTCATTCCCACAATTTACACTAACAAGTATTAACTGTTATTCCCCCAATTTACAGGAATGACAATTAACATTCATTCCCGTGATTTACAATAATAAAAATTCACTTTCATTCCCACAATTTACACTAATGAAAATTAGCTTTCATTCCCACAATTTACACTAACGAAACTTAATAATCATTCCCACAATTTATACATGAATCCATGTAAATAGATCAAAAACTAAATGAAAACACTTTTAGTTACTTTTTTCAGTGATATTAACTTTCATTCCCACAATTTACACTTATGACAGTATACATTCACTCCCACAATGTACACATGAATCAACCTCAAATCATCGAAAACTAATTTTAATACACCTTTAGTTACTTTGTTCTTTGAAATTAACAGTCATTCCCACAATTCACACTAATAAAAATTTCCTTTCATTCCCACAATTTACACTAAAAAAAATTAACTTGTATTCCCCCAATTTACAGGAATAAAAATTAACATTCATTCCCGTGATTTACACTAATAAAAAGTAATTTTCATCCCCACAATTTACACTAACGAACATTAACAATAATTCCCACAATTTATACATGAATCCAGGTAAATACATCAAAAACTAATTGAAAACACTTTTAGTTACTTTTTTCAGTGACTTAACTTTCATTCCCACAATTTACACTAATTAAATTTCACATTCATTCCCACAATTTACACTAATAAAAATTAACTTTCATTCCCACAATTTACGCTAACGAAAAATAACAATCCTTCCCACAATTTACACATGAAGCCACGTCAATACAGCAACAACTAATTGTAATACAACGTTAGTTAATTTTTACATTTATATTAACTGTCATTCCCACAATTTACACTAATTAAATTTCACATTCATTCCCGTGATTTACACTAATAAAAATTAACTTTCATTCCCACAATTTACACTAATGACAATTAACTTTCATTCCCACAATTTACACTAACGAACATTAACAATCATTCCCACAATTTATACATGAATCCAGGTAAATACATCAAATACTAATTGAAAACACTTCTAGTTACCTTTTTCAGTGTTATTAACTTTCATAAAAACAATTTACACTAATTAAATTTCACATTCATTCCCGTGATTTACACTAATAAAAATTAAGCTTCATTGCCACAATTTACACTAATGACAATTAACTTTCAATCCCACAATTTAAACTAACAAACATTAACAATCATTCCCACAATTTATACATGAATCCAGGTAAATACATCAAAAACTAATTGAAAACACTTCTAGTTACTTTTTTCAGTGTTATTAACTTTCATAAAAACAATTTGCACTTATGACAGTTTATATTCATTCCCACAATCTACACATGAATCCACCTCAAATCAGCGAAAACTAATTGTAATACACTTTTAGTTACTTTGTTCTTTGAAACTAACAGTCATTCCCAAAATTTACTCATCAATCCCGGTAAATACATCTAAAACCAACTGAAAACACATCTAGTTATTTTTTCAGTTATATTAATATTCGTTCCCATGGTTTAAACTAATAAAATTTCAATTTCATTCCCACAATTTACACTAATGAAAATTAGCTTTCATTCCCACAATTTACACTAACGAAACTTAACAATCATTCCCACAATTTATACATGAATCCATGTAAATACATCAAAAACTAATTGAAAACATTTTTAGTTACTTTTTTCAGTGATATTAACTTTCATTCCCACAATTTACACTAATGAAATTTCACATTCATTCCCACAATTTACGCATTAATCCACCTCAATTCAGCGAAAACTAATTGTAATACACCTTTAGTTACTCTGTTCTTTGAAATTAACAGTCATAGCCACAATTCACACATGAATCAAGGTAGATGCATCTAGAGTTAATTGAAAGCACTTCTAGTTACTTTTTTCAGCGATATTAACATTCATTCCCACAATTTACACTAACAAGTATTAACTGTTATTCCCCCAATTTACAGGAATGACAATTAACATTCATTCCCGTGATTTACAATAATAAAAATTCACTTTCATTCCCACAATTTACACTAATGAAAATTAGCTTTCATTCCCACAATTTACACTAACGAAACTTAATAATCATTCCCACAATTTATACATGAATCCATGTAAATAGATCAAAAACTAAATGAAAACACTTTTAGTTACTTTTTTCAGTGATATTAACTTTCATTCCCACAATTTACACTTATGACAGTATACATTCATTCCCACAATGTACACATGAATCAACCTCAAATCATCGAAAACTAATTGTAATACACCTTTAGTTACTTTGTTCTTTGAAATTAACAGTCATTCCTATAATTCACACTAATAAAAATTTCCTTTCATTCCCACAATTTACACTAAAAAAAATTAACTTGTATTCCCCCAATTTACAGGAATGAAAATTAACATTCATTCCCGTGATTTACACTAATAAAAATTAATTTTCATCCCCACAATTTACACTAACGAACATTAACAATAATTCCCACAATTTATACATGAATCCAGGTAAATACATCAAAAACTAATTGAAAACACTTTTAGTTACTTTTTTCAGTGATTTAACTTTCATTCCCACAATTTACACTAATTAAATTTCACATTCATTCCCACAATTTACACTAATAAAAATTTTACTTTTATTCCCCCAATTTACAGGAATGAAAATTAACATTCATTCCCGTGATTTACACTAATAAAAATTAACTTTCATTTCCACAATTTACACTAATGACAATTAAATTTCATTCCCACAATTTACACTAACGAACATTAACAATCATTCCCACAATTTATACACGAATCCAGGTAAATACATCAAATACTAATTGAAAACACTTCTAGTTACTTTTTTCAGTGTTATTAACTTTCATAAAAACAATTTACACTAATTAAACTTCACATTCATTTCCGTGATTGACACTAATAAAAATTAACTTTCATTCCCACAATTTACACTAATGACAATTAACTTTCATTCCCACAATTTACACTAACGAACATTAACAATCATTCCCACAATTTATACACGAATCCAGGTAAATACATCAAATACTAATTGAAAACACTTCTAGTTACTTTTTTCAGTGTTATTAACTTTCATAAAAACAATTTGCACTTATGACAGTTTATATTCATTCCCACAATCTACACATGAATCCACCTCAAATCAGCGAAAACTAATTGTAATACACTTTTAGTTACTTTGTTCTTTGAAACTAACAGTCATTCCCAAAATTTACTCATCAATCCCGGTAAATACATCTAAAACCAACTGAAAACACATCTAGTTATTTTTTCAGTTATATTAATATTCGTTCCCATGGTTTAAACTAATAAAATTTCAATTTCATTCCCACAATTTACACTAATGAAAATTAGCTTTCATTCCCACAATTTACACTAACGAAACTTAACAATCATTCCCACAATTTATACATGAATCCATGTAAATACATCAAAAACTAATTGAAAACATTTTTAGTTACTTTTTTCAGTGATATTAACTTTCATTCCCACAATTTACACTAATGAAATTTCACATTCATTCCCACAATTTACGCATTAATCCACCTCAATTCAGCGAAAACTAATTGTAATACACCTTTAGTTACTCTGTTCTTTGAAATTAACAGTCATAGCCACAATTCACACATGAATCAAGGTAGATGCATCTAGAGTTAATTGAAAGCACTTCTAGTTACTTTTTTCAGCGATATTAACATTCATTCCCACAATTTACACTAACAAGTATTAACTGTTATTCCCCCAATTTACAGGAATGACAATTAACATTCATTCCCGTGATTTACAATAATAAAAATTCACTTTCATTCCCACAATTTACACTAATGAAAATTAGCTTTCATTCCCACAATTTACACTAACGAAACTTAATAATCATTCCCACAATTTATACATGAATCCATGTAAATAGATCAAAAACTAAATGAAAACACTTTTAGTTACTTTTTTCAGTGATATTAACTTTCATTCCCACAATTTACACTTATGACAGTATACATTCATTCCCACAATGTACACATGAATCAACCTCAAATCATCGAAAACTAATTGTAATACACCTTTAGTTACTTTGTTCTTTGAAATTAACAGTCATTCCTATAATTCACACTAATAAAAATTTCCTTTCATTCCCACAATTTACACTAAAAAAAATTAACTTGTATTCCCCCAATTTACAGGAATGAAAATTAACATTCATTCCCGTGATTTACACTAATAAAAATTAATTTTCATCCCCACAATTTACACTAACGAACATTAACAATAATTCCCACAATTTATACATGAATCCAGGTAAATACATCAAAAACTAATTGAAAACACTTTTAGTTACTTTTTTCAGTGATTTAACTTTCATTCCCACAATTTACACTAATTAAATTTCACATTCATTCCCACAATTTACACTAATAAAAATTTTACTTTTATTCCCCCAATTTACAGGAATGAAAATTAACATTCATTCCCGTGATTTACACTAATAAAAATTAACTTTCATTTCCACAATTTACACTAATGACAATTAAATTTCATTCCCACAATTTACACTAACGAACATTAACAATCATTCCCACAATTTATACACGAATCCAGGTAAATACATCAAATACTAATTGAAAACACTTCTAGTTACTTTTTTCAGTGTTATTAACTTTCATAAAAACAATTTACACTAATTAAACTTCACATTCATTTCCGTGATTGACACTAATAAAAATTAACTTTCATTCCCACAATTTACACTAATGACAATTAACTTTCATTCCCACAATTTACACTAACGAACATTAACAATCATTCCCACAATTTATACACGAATCCAGGTAAATACATCAAATACTAATTGAAAACACTTCTAGTTACTTTTTTCAGTGTTATTAACTTTCATAAAAACAATTTACACTAATTAAATTTCACATTCATTTCCGTGATTGACACTAATAAAAATTAACTTTCATTCCCACAATTTACACTAATGACAATTAACTTTCATTCCCAGAATTTACACTAACGAACATTAACAATCATTCCCACAATTTATACATGAATCCATGTAAATAGATCAAAAACCAAATGAAAACACTTTTAGTTACTTTTTTCAGTGATATTAACTTTCATTCCCGCAATTTACACTTATGACAGTATACATTCATTCCCACAATGTACACATGAATCAACCTCAAATCATCGAAAACTAATTGTAATACACCTTTAGTTACTTTGTTCTTTGAAGTTAACAGTCATTCCCACAATTCACACTAATAAAAATTTCCTTTCATTCCTAAAATTTACACTAATAAATATTAACTTTTATTCCCCCAATTCACAGGAATGAAAATTAACATTCATTCCCGTGATTTACACTAATAAAAATTAACTTTCATTCCCACAATTTACACTAATGACAATTAACTTTCATTCCCACAATTTACACTAACGAACATTAACAATCATTCCCACAATTTATACATGAATCCATTTAAATACATCAAAAACTAATTGAAAACACTTTTAGTTATTTTTTCAGTGATATTAATTTTCGTTCCCATGATTTAAACTAGTAAAAATTCACTTTCATTCCCACAATTTACACTAACGAAAATTAGCTTTCATTCCCACAATTTACACTAACGAAACTTAAAAATCATTCCAACAATTTATACATGAATCCATGTAAATACATTAAAAACTAATTGAAAACACTTTTAGCTACTTTTTACAGTGGTATTAACTTTCATTCCCGCAATTTACACTAATTAAATTTCACATTCATTCCAACAATTTACACTAATAAAAATTACCTTTCATTCCCACAATTTACACTAATGAAAAATAACTTTCATTCCCACAACTTACACCAATGAAAATTAATTTTCATTCCCAAAAATTAAACTAGTAAAAATTAACTTTCATTCCCAAAATTTACACAAATAAAAATTAACTTTTATTCCCACAATTTTTACATTATTCGACGGTAAAAATCAAAAATTTAATGAAAAACCCGTTTACATGTTTTGAGTGACATTAACATTAATTCCCGCAAATTACAAATGAATAACCGTAAAACGGATCAATCCAATGAAAATATAACTTTCATTCCCACAATTTGCACTAATACAAATTAACTTTCGTTCCCACAAATTTCAGCAATGAAAATTAACTTTCATTCCCACAATTTGCACTTTAAAAAGACTTTCATTCCCACAATTTAAACTAAAAAAATTAACTTTTATACCCCCAAATTACACGAATGACAGTTAACATTCATTCCCATGGTTTAAACTAATAAAAATTAACTTTCGTTCCCACAATTTACACTAATGAAAATTTACATTCATTCCCACAATTTACACATTAATCCACCTCAATTCAGAGAAAACTAATTGTAATACGCCTTTAGTTACTTTGCTCTTCGAAATTAACAGTCATTCTCACAATTCACACATGATTCCAGGTAGATGCATCTAAAGTTAATTGTAAACACTTCTAGTTACTTTTTTCAGTGATATTAACATTCATTCCCACAATTTACAATAATAAAAATTATCTGTCATTCCCACAATTTACACTAATGAAAATTAACTTTCATTCCCAAAATTTACATTAACGAAAATTAACAATCATTCCCACAGTTTATACATGAATCCAGGTAAATACATCAAAAACTAATTGAACACACTTCTAGTTACTTTTTTCAGTGATATTTACTTTAATTCGCACAATTTACACTTATGACAGTTTACATTCATTCCCACAATGTACACATGAATCCACCTCAATTCAGCGAAAACTAATTGTAGTACACCTTTAGTTAGTTTGCTCTTTGCAATTAACAGTCATGACAACAATTCACACATAAATCAAGGTAGATGAATCTAAAGTTAATTGAAAGCACTTCTAGTTACTTTTTTCAGTGATATTAACATTCCTTCCCACAATTTACACTAATAAAATTTACCTTTCATTCCCACAATTTACAATAATAAAAACTAACATTTATTCCCCAAATTTACACGAATGAAAATTAACATTCATTCCCGTGATTTACACTAATAAAAATTAACTTTCATTCGCGCAATTTACACCAATGAAAATTAATCTTCATTCCCACAATTTGACTAATAAAAAAACTTTCATTCCCACAATTTACACTAATGAAAATTTACATTCATTCCCACAATTTACACATTAATCCACCTAAATTCAGAGAAAACTAATTGTAATACGCCTTTAGTTACTTTGTTCTTTGAAATTAACAGTCATTCTCACAATTCACACATGAATCCAGGTAGATGCATCTAAAGTTAATTGTAAACACTTCTAGTTACTTTTTTCAGTGATATTATCATTCATTCCCACAAGTTACAATAATAAAATTTAACTCTCGTTCCCACAATGTTCACATGAATCCACCTCAATTCAGCGAAAACTAATTGTAATACACTTTTAGTTACTTTGTTCTTTGAAATTAACAGTCATTCCCACAATTTACTCATCAAACCCAGTAAATACATCTAAAACCAACTGAAAACACTTCTAGTTATTATTTTAACTGATATAAATATTCATTCCCACAATTTACACTAATATAATTAACTTTCATTCCCACAATTTACACTAAGAAAAATTAACTTTTATTTCCCCAATTTACACTAATAAAAAATAACTTTGTTCCCACAATTTACACTAACAGTAAATTAACAAACACTCCCGTGATTTACACTAAAAAAAAGTAACTTTCATTCCCACAATTTACACTAATGAAAATTAACTTTCATTTCCACAATTTACACTAACGAAAATTAACAATCATTCCCACAATTTATACATGAATCCAGGTAAATACATCAAAAACTAATTTTAAATACTGCTAGTTACATTTTTCAGTGATATTAACTTTCATTCAAACAATTTACACTTATGACAGTTTACATTCATTCCCAGAAGGTACACATGAATCCACCTCATTTCAGCGAAAAGTATTTGTAATACACCTTTAATTAGTTTGTTCTTTGAAATTAACAGTCATTCTCACAATTTACTCATCAATCCCGGTAAATACATCTAAAACCAACTGAAAACAGTTCTAGTTATTTTTTCCGTGATATTAATATTCGTTCCCATGGTTTAAACTAATCAAAATTCACTTTCATTCACACAATTTACACTGATGAAAATTAGCTTTCATTCCCACAATTTACACTAACGAAACATAACAATCATTCCCACAATTTATACATGAATCCATGTAAATACATCAAAAACTAATTGAAAACACTTTTAGTTACTTTCATCAGTGATATTAACTTTCATTCCCAAAAATTACACTAATGAAATTTCACATTCACTCCCACAATTTACAAATTAATCCACCTAAATTCAGCAAAAACCAATTCTAATACACCTTTAGTTACTTTGTTCTTTGAAATTAACAGTCATGACCACAATTCACACATGAATCAAGGTAGATGCATCTAAAGTTAATTGAAAACACTTCTAGTTACATTTTTCAGTGATATTAACTTTCATTCCCAAAATTTACACTAATGAAATTTCACATTCACTCCCACAATTTACAAATTAATCCACCTAAATTCAGCAAAAACCAATTCTAATACACCTTTAGTTACTTTGTTCTTTGAAATTAACAGTCATGACCACAATTCACACATGAATCAAGGTAGATGCATCTAAAGTTAATTGAAAACACTTCTAGTTACATTTTTCAGTGATATTAACATTCATTCCCACAATTTACACTAATAAAAATTAACTTTCATTCCCACAATTTACACTAAAAAGATTAACTTTTATACCCCCAATTTACACGAATGAAAATTAACATTCTTTCCCGTGATTTACAATAATAAACATTAACTTTCATTCCCACAATTTACACTAATGGAAATTAACTTTCATTCCCACAATTTACACCAATGAAAATTAACTTTCATTCCCACAATTTGACTAATAAAAAAACTTTCATTCCCAAAACTTACACTAATAAACAATAACGTTCATTCCCACAATTTACCCTAAGAAAAAATAACTTTTATTCCCTCAATTTACGCGAATGAATCTTTCCCACTAATGAAAATTAACATTCATTCCCACAATTTACACATTAATCCACCTCAATTCAGCGAAAAGTAAATGTAACACATCTTTAGTTACTTTGTCTTTCAAATTAACAATCTTTCCCACAATTCACACATGAATCCAGGTAGATGCATCTAAAGTTAGTTGAAAACACTTCTATTTACATTTTTCAGTGATATTAACATTCATTCCCACAATTTACACTAAAAAAAATTATCTTTCATTCCCACATATTGCACTAAAAAAAATAACTTTTATTCCCTCATTTTACACGAATGAAAATTAACATTCATTCCCGTGGTTTACACTAATAAAAATTAACTTTCATGCCCACAATTTACACTAATGAAAATTAACTTTCATTCCCACAATTTACACCAATGAAAATTAAATTTCATTCCCAAAAATTAAACTAGTAAAAATTAACTTTCATTCCCAAAATTTACACTAATAAAAATTAGCTTTCATTCCCACAATTTACGTTAACGAAAAATAAAAATCCTTCCCACAATTTATACCAATAAAAATTTACTTTCATTCCCACAATTTACACAAGTAAAAATTAAATTTCATTCCCACTATTAACACTAATGAAAATTAACTTTCATTTCCACAATTTGCACTAATAAAAAGATTTTCATTCCCATAATTGACACTAATAAAAAGACTTTCATTCCCACAATTGACACTAATAAAAATTAACTTTCATTCTCACAATTTAAACTAAGAAAATTAACTTTTATACCCACAATTTACACGAATGAAAGTTAACATTCATTCCCATGTATTAAACTAATAAAAATTAACTCTCGTTCCCACAAATTTCACCAATTAAAATTAACTTTCATTCCCACAATTTGACTAATAAAAAAACTTTCATTCTCACAATTTACACATTAATCCACCTCAATTCAGAGAAAACTAATTGTAATACGCCTTTAGTTACTTTGTTCTTTGAAATTAACAGTCATTCTCACAATTCATACATGAATCCAGGTAGATGCATCTAAAGTTAATTGTAAACACTTCTAGTTACTTTTTTCAGTGATATTACCATTCATTTCCACATTTTACACTTATGACAGTTTACATTCGTTCCCACAATGTACACATGAATCCACCTCAAATCAGCGAAAACTAATTGTAATACACCTTTAGTTAGTTTGTTCTTTGAAATTAACAGTCATTCAGACAATTTACTCATCAATCCCGGTATATACATCTAAAACCAACTGAAAACACTTCTAGTTATTTTTTCCGTGATATTAATATTCGTTCCCATGGTTTAAACTAATAAAAATTCACTTTCATTCACACAATTTACACTAATGAAAATTAGCTTTCATTCCCACAATTTACACTAACGAAACATAACAATCATTCCCACAATTTATACATGAATCCACGTCAATACAGCGGCAACTAATTGTAATACAACGTTAGTTAATGTTTTCATTTACATAAACAGTCATTCCCACAATTTACACTAATGAAAATTAACATTCATTCCCACAATTTACACATTAATCCACCTCAATTCAGCGAAAAGTAAATGTAACACATCTTTAGTTACTTTGTCTTTCAAATTAACAATCTTTCCCACAATTCACACATGAATCCAGGTAGATGCATCTAAAGTTAGTTGAAAACACTTCTATTTACATTTTTCAGTGATATTAACATTCATTCCCACAATTTACACTAAAAAAAATTATCTTTCATTCCCACATATTGCACTAAAAAAAATAACTTTTATTCCCTCATTTTACACGAATGAAAATTAACATTCATTCCCGTGGTTTACACTAATAAAAATTAACTTTCATGCCCACAATTTACACTAATGAAAATTAACTTTCATTCCCACAATTTACACCAATGAAAATTAAATTTCATTCCCAAAAATTAAACTAGTAAAAATTAACTTTCATTCCCAAAATTTACACTAATAAAAATTAGCTTTCATTCCCACAATTTACGTTAACGAAAAATAAAAATCCTTCCCACAATTTATACCAATAAAAATTTACTTTCATTCCCACAATTTACACAAGTAAAAATTAAATTTCATTCCCACTATTAACACTAATGAAAATTAACTTTCATTTCCACAATTTGCACTAATAAAAAGATTTTCATTCCCATAATTGACACTAATAAAAAGACTTTCATTCCCACAATTGACACTAATAAAAATTAACTTTCATTCTCACAATTTAAACTAAGAAAATTAACTTTTATACCCACAATTTACACGAATGAAAGTTAACATTCATTCCCATGTATTAAACTAATAAAAATTAACTCTCGTTCCCACAAATTTCACCAATTAAAATTAACTTTCATTCCCACAATTTGACTAATAAAAAAACTTTCATTCTCACAATTTACACTAATGAAAATTAATGTTTATTCTCACAATTTACAATAAGAAAAAATAACTTTTATACCCCCCAATGCACACAAATGAAAGTTAACATTCATTCCCATGATTTACAGTAATAAAAATTAACTTTCATTCCCACAATTTACACTAATTAAAAGTAACTTTCAGCCCCCCAGTTTACACCAATGAAAATTAATTTTCATTCCCACAATTTAAACATTATTCCACGGTAATAAATCTAAAATTTAATGGAAAACCTGTTTACATGTCTTGAGTGACATTAACATTAATTCCCGCAAATTACAAATGAATAAACGTAAAAACGGATCAAGCTAATGAAAATATAACATCCATTCCCACAATTTACACTAATAAAAATTAACTGTCGTTCCCACAAATTTCACCAATGAAAATTAACTTTCATTCCCACAATTTGACTAATAAAAAAACTTTCATTCCCACAATTTACACTAATAAATTTTAACTTTCATTCCCACAATTTACGCTAACGGAAAAGACCAATCCTTCCCACAATTTACACATGAAGCCACGTCAATACAGCGGCAACTAATTGTAATACAACGTTAGTTAATTTTTACATTTATATTAACAGTCATTCCCACAATTTACACTAATGAAAATTAACATTCATTCCCACAATTTACACATTAATCCACCTCAATTCAGCGAAAAGTAATTGTAACACATCTTTAGTTACTTTGTTCTTTCAAATTAACAGTCATTCCCACAATTCACACATGAATCCAAGTAGATGCATCTAAAGTTAATTGAAAACACTTTTAGTTACTTTTTTCAGTGATATTAACTTTCATTCCCACAATTTACACTAATGAAATTTCACATTCATTCCCACACTTTACGCATTAATCCACCTCAATTCAGCGAAAACTAATTGTAATACACCTTTAGTTACTTTGTTCTTTGAAATTAACAGTCATGACCACAATTCACACATGAATCAAGGTAGATGAATCTAAAGTTAATTGAAAGCACTTCTAGTTACTTTTTTCAGTGATATTAACATTCATTCCCACAATTTACACTAATGAAAATTAACTTTCATTCCCACAATTTACACCAATGAAAATTAATTTTCATTCCCAAAAATTAAACTAGTAAGAATTAACTTTCATTCCCAAAATTTACACAAATAAAAATATAATACTCCGGTATTTCTACTGGGTATCGTTACAGATTCGACTTCAGAGAACACACGAACTTTTTGCGTAACTTCAAAACCAATAACTATATGTTCTACTTACAAAACTATACTTTCATAGACATGCAAATCTAGCGTGTACAACTGTCGTGAACTTCGATGAGAGAACAACCAACTAATCACAGCGTGAACATTCCATTACACACACGACACGACGGACGGGGGTAACACAAAACACAGAATATTAGTGTCTCTAGAGGTCTGGACCCTACATACTCCCCCACTAAAAAGAAGATAGATATATCAGAAAAAGTAACGTTTCAGCAAAGTCAGTAACTGTACAAAGTCAACGAATGTTCTTGCATTTCTTCCAATTCTGATGATTGACTATCAAAAGTATCATAAAACAGCTAACACCACAAACGACGATCGTAATAAACAGCAACAGTAATAGGAAATGTTTTTTCTTGTTGGAGACATCTCGAGCTATCAACCAAACTAACATTTCATTGTCTAAACAGCAAAAACAGCATTATAAATGACGAAGCATTCTGATAAGTACGACGATAGGTACTGTTTATGGATGCGATCAGCGATCTGATTAGAATTAAAACCATGCAGTATAATAGTAGTTTCAATGTACAAGAATATAGATAATGCGAAGTTCTATGACGATACAAGACGCGTTTTCCTTACGTTCTGACGGGTAGCGGTGAAGCGAAATTGTTCATTATCGGCCAGCGATAAGACAATGGTGGTACTGGAACGAACGGTATACGCGGAAAGTTGTATCTCGAGTCTATAAACGGCGGTCTAATGTAATTTGAATTGTTAAACATTATAGGATGACGATATGGAATAAAAGGTATACTATTTACAAGATTTGCTTGAGCATTACATTGCTGTCCAGGCGCAAAATAAGTTAATCGTTCGGGTGGACGACGAATACGCGTGGTATAATAAAAGTCGTTTAAATTCGGCATTTGACGAGTCTCAACAGGTTGAGCATGTTCGTTTGGAGTAGACGCGGTAGACGGATCTTCCGGAGTTTCGAATTCGAGGTTTTGTTCTGAGTTAGACGTACTTTCTGATACCGATTCAGATTCCGATTCAGCTTCAAGGGCAAGTTCGCAATTGTTTCCAGCGTTATCCGGGATACTTTCGTCTTCGGTAGCGTCTTCGGTAGCGTTTTCGGCAGCGTTTTCGGTAGAGTTGTCGGCAGCGTTTTCGGTAGCGTGTTCACGAGTTGAATCAGTAACGTTTCTATCTGAACGTGATTCGATATATAAAAGGTCATCTTCATCTGAGGTATCGCTGTCGTCCGATTCTTGAAAAGGTCTGCGAGGCATTTGACGTTGTATCGGTCTTCGTGCTTGTCGCTGCGTAGGAGCATTGACTTCAACTGGCAGATCATTGCAAGGTAACAATAAGTTTCGATGCAGTACTCGGATAGGACCTTGTTGATTCGCGTTTAACTTCGTAAACTAGAGATTGTGAATCTTTTCTACGTAAAACGATGTGTATTTCTTTCTCCCAGAATGAGCGCAGTTTCCCCGGACCACCTCTCTCCGACAAATTACGAACGAGTACACGATCATTTGGCTGCAAGTCTATAGATTGAGGTTTCCTATCATAACGTTGTTTGTTTCTAGTAGCAGAGGCAAGAGCTCGTTTTCGGGCAATCTCGTATGCCTCAGACATCGCAGATTTCCATTTGCTGACGTATTCGGGGTAGCTGTGATTTTCTGTGGATTGATCAACGTTAAACATTAAATCGACGGGCAATCGAGGATGACGTCCGAATAATAGATAGAAAGGCAAGTATCCTGTCGAATCGTGTCGAGTCGAGTTATACGCACTGACAACTTTGTTGATGTGGTCACTCCAAGCACTTTTGTATGATTCTGGCAACGTACGTAGCATAGCGAGTAAGGTTCGATTAAAGCGTTCCACCTGACCATTACCTTCAGGGTGGTAAGGTGTTGTTCGCGAGTGACGAATATTGCACATTTGTTGCAATTCAGTAAACAATTTGTTTTCAAACTCTCTTCCCTGATCGTGATGGATGGTTTTAGGGAAACCAAAGCGTAAAATGAAATCATTATACAGCTTGGTAGCAGCAGTTTTCGACGACTTATTTCTGGTAGGATACGCTTGTGCAAAGCGTGTGAAATGGTCCATGATTACCAGTACGTATTCAAATCCTCCTTTACTGCGTTCTAGATGCAGAAAATCTATTGAGACCATTTCAAACGGAAATGTCGTTATAATCGGCTGAAGCGGAGCTTTCGCTTGAATTGTAGGCTTTCGTTGTTTAAGACATGTACACACATTTTTGACAAAATGCTCAATATCGGTTTGCATATACGGCCAATAAAATCGTTGACGACTGAGATCAAGTACACGGTCTGAACCTAAATGACCCATGTTTTCATGTAGTTCTGTTAATACCAGTCTATGGTACTTGTACGGGAGAACGATTTGTTTGATGTGACCATTGTTACGTACTAAAAGACCGTTTGAGAGAATCTCAAGCTTCTTATATTCATGCAATAACCGATTCACTTTTGGCGATTCACGCGAAACTTCTCGCGAGACTAGTTGACGATTTTCCTTAACATAGTTAATAACTCGACTTATCACTTGGTCATCTATCTGCGCTTGTACTAATTCGGCTATCGGAATTCGGAAAGGTGAATTATCAGTGTTAGAATCAATGTCAATACTAATTGAGTCGGTAGTTAGGGAAGACACCCAATTTGAATCATTGTTTCCTATTAACATGGCTGCAGAAGCTAAGGCTTGTCGATTTTCACACGTGGTTTCTTTTGTACATGATTCCATGTAGGATTCGAACGGTACACGAGACAATGTATCAGCATCAGCGTTGGCTTTCCCTGGACGGTACTTGATAGAGAAATTAAAGTCTGCAAGCTCACTCACCCAACGCAGTCCAGTCGCATTTAGTCTGGCTGAAGATAAAACGTACGTTAGCGGATTGTTATCAGTATATACGACAAAAGAAGGGGCATAATAGAGTCTCTAAATTGGTCGCAGACAGCCCACTTCAGTGCTAAAAATTCCAATTTGCCTGAATGAAGGTTGTAGTTTTTTCAGCAGGAGTAAGAGTTCGAGATCCGTATGCGATTACTTTGAGAACACCGTTTTGTTTTTGGTACAATACAGCGCCTAAACCAGTCTGAGATGCATCAGTGTGTAACACGAACGGTTCGGTGAAATTAGGATACGCCAAAATAGGCGGATTTATCAGCTTTTCAATTAGCGTATCTAGTATATTTTGGTGTTGTTCTGTCCACACAATCCGTTGTTGCGATGACAATTGTTGTTTTCCTTTAAGCTTGACTGATTGTGAATTTTGATCTGCAGACAGAAGGTCATAAACAGGTTTTGCTATGCTAGAAAAGTTCTCAATATACCGTCGGTAATAACCCAGCAACCCTAAAAGTTTTCTGACGTCACCAACAGTATTTGGCGTGGATTGCTGCAAGTTTAGAATTGGTTGAATACTTTCTGGGTCCAATTTATAACCATCTGCTGAGACCACTCGACCTAAGAATGTCACTTCTTTCTGGAAAAGCTTACATTTTTTCGGTTTTAATTTGACACCGTGCTCTCGTGGACGTTGAAATACTTTCTTTAGATTAGATACATGCTCTTCGATGGTGCTGCTAAATACTATAATATCGTCTAAATATGGGATACATATCTCGTCCCGCAAATCTCCTAAGCAATTTTCGACAAAACGTTGAAAAGCTCCTGGTGCGTTCCGTAGACCAAATGGTATTCTGACCCATTCATACAGTCCCCAGGGCGTGATAAATGCAGTGAGATGCTGACTTTCATTACTGATATAGCCCTGATGGTAGGCCTTGCCCTGGTCTAACACAGAAAACCAGACATTGCCCCCTAAGTTATCTAAACTCTCTTGAATTCTAGGGATAGGATGTCTGTCTGGAACAGTTTTGGCATTTAGAGCTCTGTAATCAACGCAAAGACGTAAACTTTGGTCTTTCTTCCGCACGCACACAACAGGAGAACTATAAGAAGATTTCGACTTTCTTATAAAGTTTTTGTTTAACATGTCCTCTATATATGCTTTCACTTCGGGATATAAGGGACGTGGTACAGCAACATAGTTTTTTTGAACAGGGATGTTATCTGTAAGTTGAATATCCATATTTAAATCGGGTACAGATCCGATATCGTCCTCATTTCTGGAGAATACATCTTGCTCCTCGCATAAAAGGTTTAGTATCAACTGTTTCTGATCATTATTAAGTGTAGGCAAGTCTACTTGGCGAATGTGTTCAGGTATTTCTCCCTCATAACACGTGTTTACACTGGTGTTTGGACTAGAACTTCTCGACTTATTGTTTTCAAGATTTTCCTTCAATTCCACATCTAGGGGTGTTACTGATTGAACTAGTTCGATCTTTCCTAAGAGAGTTCTGCGTGGCAACACAATGTCATGTTTCGAATTATTAGTGATTTCGATTTTTACTTTGCTCGAATTTCCTGATTTAATTGTAAATAGTTTCTCATATACACTGATTCCTGAAATTTGTTGTTCATTCGGTTCGAATAAGACAGGGATTTCCTTTCCTATAGGGCCATGATTCACCCTACACGGTACTTGCAATGTTTTACCACTTGGTATCACGTGATTTCGTTTATTTGTTCTAATGTTACAAAGTTCAGTTTCAACATTCGATTTGATTAGATCGACCAAAGCAGTACAGTTGACAGAAGACACATCAGCAAAGGCACTTTTTAATTCATTACTTGATATACCGTTCTTTACAAATTCTTCAATAACATTGTAACCAATGAGAGGTAGGCATACAGCCTCTTTTGCATTCAAAAACGGCACCACGAGAGTTTCATTGTTTGTTATTGAAAAATCAATTTGACACCAGCCCAAATAAGGAATCTGTGTTCCATTAGCAGCAGTCAAATTTAGCTGAACATTTATCAACTCTGAAATGTCCTTCACGATCGCACTTGGGAAATTCTTGTTCATAAAGTTCTGAGAAACTATAGAGACTTGGGCCCCCGTGTCCCACAATGCTTTAAATGTTTTACCATTCAACTGACAAGTTATCACACAACGTTTTCCAACGAGATTAGTCATTTTAGAAGCTTTCTTTGGCGTTATATGACTAACAAAAAAGTTTTCATTATTCTTACAAGGCAAAATTGAATCCGCAAATTGACTTTGTTTGGGCCTATTTTCTCGTTCACCGGTCACTCCGCGCCCTCCTGAAGCAACCGACTCTCGTTTCCCTGTGGTTGAAATTCAGCTTGGCATTGTGAACGAATATGTCCGATTTCTCCACAGTTAAAACAATGTTGGCAGTTCTGTCCACACCCCCGCGATTTGCATGCCCGACATCCGTATTGTTGAAATCGATTTCGATATCCACCACGACCACGGCCCCCGAAATTTTGAAAACGAGGGCTCCTGGGCGAATTGTAAGGCTGATATTGAGAGGAGTGGCTTTGAAAGCTTTGTTTCAAGGAAGCTATTTCTGATTTTAATTCCTGTACTTCCGCTTGGAGTTGCTTTGAATTTTCTGCCTGCATTTTTTGTTTTTCAACTTTTCCATTCATGTTTGCTTTGGGTGTCTGGTCCTCACCACGAGCGGTGTCAGCAAACGCAGCGTGCGCCATTGTGCTCTTTTGACGCTCAAAAGTTGAAAAATTTCCTTTGGCTTTCCTCTCAGCTTGAGTTGTCGCCAGCTCATTGACGTTGTGCATCAATTCCTCGTCTGTTATGCCAGTTTTCTTCAAAAGTGGGCGTAGATTTGTAATCAGCGTTTCGTCGCGTAATCCAGTTTCGACTGTCTTGAGAAACGTGTTCTGTACCAACTGTTTGCTGTATTCTGCAGATTTCTCCTCGGATTTCTCCTCGGTTGACGCAAAAAAAACTTTGTTGCGTGCATCCATTGCGCGTAATAAAAATTGTTGTGGCGTTTCTTTAGGTTTTTGGCAATTTGTTACGAGGCCTTGGTACAAGTCTGCGGCAGTTTTTTCTTGAAAGAAAACGCGCAGAATGGATCTCAGTTTCGCGAGCGAGCGATCAGGCAAAGTTAAAACGTAGTTACGAAGGCTACTGTGTGGGGAAATACATTTTATTACGGCATCTACAATTTCTCTCTCTCGGTATTCCTTTTCTACCCCAGAGTCAATCTGGTGTATTAATGAAACGTAAGTTAGTTTATCTAACTGTCCAGGTTCTCCCACTTGCCCTGATATTTTGAATTCGTGACGCAATGAAAAAGCATGCGTGTTATCGGATTTTGAAACTTGAGAATCTTCGATTTTATCATCTTTGTTTACAATATGAGGCCTCTTTACAGATTGTTTTTTCTCTTCTAAGGCTTTCATTACGTTATCAAGTTGCTCTTGATGGGATGTTTTCAAATCTAGTAACTGTTTTTCCAAATTGGCGATGGCCTGTTCATCGCGTTGGGAAGTTTCCTCAGAGTCAGACAAACGCGAAGCCGAAGGTGAAGGAGGGGGCGTATCTCTCATGAATACAATACAATCTCGTAAAAACACAATTTCATTCATATTTGGCTCGGTTAGTTTATTTTCAACAGTATGTCGGATTATTTTGATCACGTTTAGTTTACGTTTTCCCTCAACGGTTTCCTCAATTTTTAGAAAATTTACAAGCTGAACGAGTTTTTCGAGACGTGCTTCACACAACAGGGAGTCAAGCTCTAACTGCAACGCCTCCATCTCCATTTCTTGTTCTTCTTCAATGTCTTAATGCCAATATTTCACAATCACAATAAGAGGAGATCACAATCAATAAACAGAATATAACCCCTATCCTTCCCCTCAGACAAAAGCATAGGTAATAAACGAGAAAAATAACGACTCCACAGATCACATCCAGGATCTGTCCAAGCGAGGAACGTTAAGAAAACAACAGGCGTTAGGCTCGAATGTCACGTCGTGGTCACCATTGTAATACTCCGGTATTTCTACTGGGTATCGTTACAGATTCGACTTCAGAGAAAACACGAACTTTTTGCGTAACTTCAAAACCAATAACTATATGTTCTACTTACAAAACTATACTTTCATAGACATGCAAATCTAGCGTGTACAACTGTCGTGAACTTCGATTAGAGAACAACCAACTAATCACAGCGTGAACATTCCATTACACACACGACACGACGGTCGGGGGTAACACAAAACACAGAATATTAGTGTCTCTAGAGGTCTGGACCCTACAAAAATTAACTTTCATTCCCACAATTTACACATTATTCGACGGTAATAAATCAAAAATTTAATGAAAAGCCCGTTTACATGTTTTGAGTGACATTAACATTAATTCCCGCAAATTACAAATGAATAACCGTAAAACGGATCAATCCAATGAAAATATAACTTTCATTCCCACAATTTGCACTAATAAAAATTAACTTTCGTTCCCACAAAATTCAGCAATGAAAATTAACTTTCATTCCCACAATTTGCACTTTAAAAAGACTTTCATTCCCACAATTTAAACTAAAAAAATTAACATTTATATCCCCAATTTACACGAATGAAAGTTAACATTCATTCCCATGGTTTAAACTAATAAAAATTAACTTTCGTTCCCACAATTTACACTAATGAAAATTTACATTCATTCCCACAATTTACACATTAACCCACCTCAATTCAGAGAAATCTAATTGTAATACGCCTTTAGTTACTTTGTTTTTTGAAATTAACAGTCATTCTCACAATTCACACATGAATCCAGGTAGATGCATCTAAAGTTAATTGTAAACACTTCTAGTTACTTTTTTCAGTGATATTAACATTCATTCCCACAATTTACAATAATAAAAATTATCTCTCATTCCCACAATTTACACTAATGAAAACTAACTTTCATTCCCAAAATTTACACTAACGAAAATTAACAGTCATGACCACAATTCACACATGAATCATAGTAGTTGAATCTAAAGTTAATTGAAAGCACTTCTAGTTACTTTTTTCAGTGATATTAACATTCATTCCCACAATTTACACTAATAAAATTTACCTTTAACAATAACTAACTTTTATTCCCCGAATTTACACGAATGAAAATTAACATTCATTCCCGTGATTTACACTAATAAAAAGTAACTTTCATTCCCACAATTTACACTAATGAAAATTAGCTTTCATTCCCACAATTTACACTAATGAAAATTAACTTTCATTCCCACAATTTACACCAATGAAAAAAAATTTTCATTCCCAAAAATTAAACTAGTAAAAATTAACTTTCATTCCCAAAATTTACCCTAATAAAAATTAGCTTTCATTCCCACAAATTACGCTAACCAAAAATAAAAATCCTTCCCACAATTTATACCAATAAAAATTTACTTTCATTCCCACAATTTACACAAATAAAAATTAATTTTCATTCCCACATTTTACACTAATGAAAATTAACTTTCATTCCCACAATTTGCACTAATAAAAAGACTTTCATTCCCACAATTGACACTAATAAAAAGACTTTCACTCCCACAATTGACACTGATAAAAATTAACTTTCATTCTCACAATTTAAACTAAGAAAATTAACTTTTATACCCACATTTTACACGAATGAAAGTTAACATTCATTCCCATGGATTAAACTAATAAAAATTAACTTTCGTTCCCACAGTTTACACTAATGAAAATTAACTTTCATTCCCACAATTTATACATGAATCCAGGTAAATACATCAAAAATAATTGGAAACACTTTTAGTTACTTTTTTCCGTGATATTAACTTTCATTCCCACAATTTACACTAATGAAAATTTACATTCATTCCCACAATTTAAACATTAATCCACCTCATTTCAGAGAAAACTAATTGTAATACGCCTTTAGTTACTTTGTTCTTTGAAATTAACAGTCACTCTCACAATTCACACATGAATCCAGGTAGATGCATCTAAAGTTAATTGTAAACACTTCTAGTTACTTTTTTCAGTGATATTAACATTCATTCCCACAATTTACAATAATAAAAATTATCTTTCATTCCCACAATTTACACTAATGAAAATTAACTTTCATTCCCAAAATTTACACTAAAGAAAATTAACAATCATTCCCACAATTTATACATGAATCCAGGTAAATACATCAAAAACTAATTGAAAACACTTCTAGTTACTTTTTCAGTGATATTAACTTTAATTCCCACAGTTTACACTTATGACAGTTTACATTCATTCCCACAATGTACACATGAATCCACCTCAATTCAGCGAAAACTAATTGTAATACACCTTTAGTTAGTTTGTTCTTTGAAATTAACAGTCATTCCCACAACTCACACATGAATCCAGGTAGATGAATCTAAAGTTAATTGAAAACACCTCTAGTTACTTTTTTCAATGATATTAACATTCATTCCCACAAATTACACTAATAAATATTACCTTTCATTCCCGCAATTTACACTAAAAAAATTAACTTTTATACCCCCAATTTACACGAATGAAAATTAACATTCATGCCCGTGATTTACACTAAAAAACCATAACTTTCATTCCCACAATTTGCACTAATAAAAATTAACTTTCCTTCCCACAAATTTCAGCAATGAAAATTAACTTTGATTCCCACAATTTACACTTTAAAAAGACCTTCATTCCCACAATTTAAACTAAAAAAATTAACTTTTATACCCCCAATTTACACGAATGAAAGTTAACATTCATTGCCATGGATTAAACTAATAAAAATTAACTTTCATTCCCACAATTTACACTAATGAAAATTAACTTTCATTCCCACAATTTACACTAATGAAAATTAACTTTCATTCCCACAATTTACACCAATGAAAATTAATTTTCATTCCCAAAAATTAAACTAGTAAAAATTTACTTTCATTCCCAAAATTTACACTAATAAAAATTAGCTTTCATTCCCACAATTTACGCTAACCAAAAATAAAAATCCTTCCCACAATTTATACCAATAAAAATTTACTTTCATTCCCACAATTTACACAAATAAAAATTAATTTTCATTCCCACAATTTACACTAATGAAAATTAACTTTCATTCCCACAATTTGCACTAATAAAAAGACTTTCATTCCCACTATTGACACTAATAAAAAGACTTTCATTCCAACAATTGACACTAATAAAAATTAACTTTCATTCTCACAATTTAAACTAAGAAAACTAACTTTTATACCCACAATTTACACGAATGAATGTTAACGTTCATTCCCATGGATTAAACTAATAAAAATTAACTTTCGTTCCCACAGTTTACACTAATGAAAATTAACTTTCATTCCCACAATTTATACATGAATCCAGGTGAATACATCAAAAACTAATTGGAAACACTTTTAGTTACTTTTTTCCGTGATATTAACTTTCATTACCACAATTTACACTAATGAAAATTTACATTCATTCCCACAATTTACACATTAATCCACCTCAATTCAGAGAAAACTAATTGTAATACGCCTTTAGTTACTTTGTTCTTTGAAATTAACAGTCATTCTCACAATTCACACATGAATCCAGGTAGATGCATCTAAAGTTAATTGTAAACACTTCTAGTTACTTTTTTCAGTGATATTAACATTCATTCCCACAATTTACAATAATAAAAATTATCTTTCTTTCTCACAATTTACACTAATGAAAATTAACTTTCATTCCCACAATTTACACTAATGAAAATTAACTTTCATTCCCAAAATTTACACTAACGAAAATTAACAATCATTCCTACAATTTATACATGAATCCAGATAAATACATCAAAAACTAATTGAAAACACATCTACTTACTTTTTTCAGTGATATTAACTTTAATTCCCACAATTTACACTTATGACAGTTTACATTCATTCCCACAATAAACACATGAATCCACCTCAATTCAGCGAAAACTAATTGTAATACACCTTTAGTTAGTTTGTTCTTTGAAATTAATAGTCATTCCCACAACTCACACATGAATCCAGGTAGATGAATCTAAAGTTAATTGAAAACACCTCTAGTTACTTTTTTCAATGATATAAACATTCATTCCCACAAATTACACTAATAAATATTACCTTTCATTCCCGCAATTTACACAAAAAAAATTAACTTTTATACCCCCAATTTACACGAATGAAAATTAACATTCATGCCCGTGATTTACACTAAAAAACCATAACTTTCATTCCCACAATTTTCACTAATGAAAATTAACTTTCATTCCCACAATTTACACCAATGAAATTTAATTTTCATTCCAACAATTTACACCTTATCCCACGGTAATAAATCTAAAATTTAATGAAAAACCTGTTCACATGTTTTGAGTTACATTAACATTAATTCCCGCAAACTACAAATGAATAACCGTAAAACGGATCAATCCAATGAAAATATAACTTTCATTCCCACAATTTGCACTAATAAAAATTAACTTTCGTTCCCACAAATTTCAGCAATGAAAATTAACTTTGATTCCCACAATTTGCACTTTAAAAAGACCTTCATTCCCACAATTTAAACTAAAAAAATTAACTTTTATACCCCCAATTTACACGAATGAAAGTTAACATTCATTCCCATGGTTTAAACTAATAAAAATTAACTTTCATTCCCACAATTTACACTAATGAAAATTAACTTTCATTCCCACAATTTACACTAATGAAAATTAACTTTCATTCCCACAATTTACACCAATGAAATTTAATTTTCATTCCCAAAAATTAAACTAGTAAAAATTAACTTTCATTCCCAAAATTTACACTAATAAAAATTAGCTTTCATTCCCACAATTTACGCTAACCAAAAATGAAAATCCTTCCCACAATTTATACCAATAAAAATTTACTTTCATTCCAACAATTTACACAAATAAAAATTAATTTTCATTCCCACATTTTACACTAATGAAAATTAACTTTCATTCCCACAATTTGCACTAATAAAAAGACTTTCATTCCCACTATTGACACTAATAAAAAGACTTTCATTCCAATAATGGACACTAATAAAAATTAACTTTCTCATTCTCACAATTTAAACTAAGAAAATTAACTTTTATACCCACAATTTACACGAATGAATGTTAACATTCATTCCCATGGATTAAACTAATAAAAATTAACTTTCGTTCCCACAGTTTACACTAATGAAAATTAACTTTCATTCCCACAATTTACACCTTGTCCCACTGTAATAAATCTAAAATTTAATGAAAAACCTGTTCACATGTTTTGAGTTACATTAACATTAATTCCCGCAAACTACAAATGAATAACCGTAAAACGGATCAATCCAATGAAAATATAACTTTCATTCCCACAATTTACACTAATAAAAATTAACTTTCATTCCCACAATTTACACCAATGAAAATTAATTTTCATTCCCAAAAATTAAACTAGTAAAATTTAACTTTCATTCCCAAAATTTACACTAATAAAAATTAGCTTTCATTCCCACAATTTACGCTAACCAAAAATGAAAATCCTTCCCACAATTTATCCAATAAAAATTATCTTTCATTCCCACAATTTACACTAATGAAAATTAACTTTCATTCCCAAAATTTACACTAAAGAAAATTAACAATCATTCCCACAATTTATACATGAATCCGGGTAAATACATCAAAAACTAATTGAAAACACTTCTAGTTACTTTTTTCAGTGATATTAACTTTAATTCCCACAGTTTACACTTATGACAGTTTACATTCATTCCCACAATGTACACATGAATCCTCCTCAATTCAGCGAAAACTAATTGTAATACACCTTTAGTTAGTTTGTTCTTTGAAATTAACAGTCATTCCCACAACTCACACATGAATCCAGGTAGATGAATCTAAAGTTAATTGAAAACACCTCTAGTTACTTTTTTCAATGATATTAACATTCATTCCCACAAATTACACTAATAAATATTACCTTTCATTCCCGCAATTTACACTAAAAAAATTAACTTTTATACCCCCAATTTACACGAATGAAAATTAACATTCATGCCCGTGATTTACACTAAAAAACCATAACTTTCATTCCCACAATTTACACTAATGAAAATTAATGTATATTCACACAATTTACAATAAAAAAAATTAACTTTTATACCCCCCAATGCACACGAATGAAAGTTAACATTCATTCCCATGATTTACACTAATGAAAATTAACTTTCATTCCCACAATTTACACCAATGAAAATTAATTTTCATTCCAACAATTTGCACCTTATCCCACGGTAATAAATCTAAAATTTAATGAAAAACCTGTTCACATGTTTTGAGTTACATTAACATTAATTCCCGCAAACTACAAATGAATAAACGTAAAAACGGATCAATCTAATGAAAACATAACATCCATTCCCACAATTTACACTAATAAAAATTAACTCTCGTTCCCACAATTTTCACCAATGAAAATTAACTTTCATTCCCACAATTTGACTAATAAAAAAAATTTTCATTCCCACAATATACACTAATGAAAATTAATGTTTATTCACACAATTTACAATAAGAAAAATTAACTTTTATACCCCCCAATGCACACGAATGAAAGTTAACATTCATTCCCATGATTTACACTAATAAAAATTAACTTTCATTCCCACAATTTACACTAATTAAAAGTAACTTTCAGCCCCCCAGTTTACACCAATGAAAATTAATTTTCATTCCCACAATGTAAACATTATTCCACGGTAATAAATCTAAAATTTAATGGAAAACCTGTTTACATGTCTTGAGTGACATTAACATCAATTCCCGCAAATTACAAATGAATAAACGTAAAAACGGATCAATCTAATGAAAATATAACATCCATTCCCACAATTTACACTAATAAAAATTAACTGTCGTTCCCACAAATTTCACCAATGAAAATTAACTTTCATTCCAACAATTTGACTAATAAAAAAACTTTCATTCCCACAATTTACACTAATAAAAATTAACTTTCATTCCCACAATTTACGCTAACGAAAAATAACAATCCTTCCCACAAATTATACCAATAAAAATTTACTTTCATTCCCACAATTTACACAAATAAAAATTTATTTTCATTCCCACAATTTACATTAACGAAAATTAACAATCATTTCTGCAATTTCTACATGAATCCAGGTAAATATATCAAAAACTAATTGAAAACATTTCTAGTTACTTTTTTCAGTGATATTAATATTCGTTCCCATGATTTAAACTAATAAAAATTCACTTTCATTCCCACAATTTACACTAATGAAATTTAGCTTTCATTCCCACAATTTACAATAACGAAACTTAACAATCATTCCCACAATTCACACATGAATCAAGGTAGATGCATCTAAAGTTAATTGAAAACACTTCTAGTTACTTTTTTCAGTGATATTAATATTCGTTCCCATGATTTAAACTAATAAAAATTCACTTTCATTCCCACAATTTACACTAATGAAATTTAGCTTTCAATCCCACAATTTACACTAACGAAACTTAACAATCATTCCCACAATTCACACAAGAATCAAGGTAGATGCATCTAAAGTTAATTGAAAACACTTCTATTTACTTTTTTCAGTGATATTAAGATTCATTCCACAATTTTCACTAATAAAAATTAATGTTCATTCTCACAATTTACAATAAGAAAATTTAACTTTTATACCCACAATGCACACGAATGAAAGTTAACATTCATTCCCATGATTTAAACTAATAAAAATTAACTTTCAGTCCCATAAATTACGCTAATGAAAATTAACTTTCATTCCCACAATTTACACTAACGAAACTTAACAATCATTCCCACAATTTATACATGAATCCAGGTAAATACATCAAAAAGTAATTGAAAACACTTCTAGTTACTTTTTCAGTGATATTAACTTTCATTCCCACAATTTACTCTAAGAAAAATTAACTTTTATTCCCCGAACTTACTCTAACGAAAAATACAATCCTTCCCATAATTTATACCAATAAAAATTTACTTTCATTTCCACAATTTACACAAATAAAAATTAACTTTCATTCCCACAATTTACATTAACGAAAATTAACAATCATTCCCACAATTTATACATGAATCCAGGTAAATACATCAAAAACTAATTGAAAACACTTCTAGTTACTTTTTTCAGTGATATTAACTTTCATTCCCACATTTTACACTTATGACAGTTTACATTCGTTCCCACAATGTACACATGAATCCACCGCAATTCAGCGAAAACTAATTGTAATACACTTTTAGTTACTTTGTTCTTTGAAATTAACAGTCATTCCCACAATTTACTCATCAATCCCGGTAAATACATCTAAAACCAACTGAAAACACTTCTAGTTATTTTTTTAACTGATATAAATATTCATTCCCACAATTTACGCTAACCAAAAATGAAAATCCTTCCCACAATTTATACCAATAAAAATTATCTTTCATTCCCACAATTTACACTAATGAAAATTAACTTTCATTCCCAAAATTTACACTAAAGAAAATTAACAATCATTCCCACAATTTATACATGAATCCAGGTAAATACATCAAAAACTAATTGAAAACACTTCTAGTTACTTTTTTCAGTGATATTAACTTTAATTCCCACAGTTTACACTTATGACAGTTTACATTCATTCCCACAATGTACACATGAATCCTCCTCAATTCAGCGAAAACTAATTGTAATACACCTTTAGTTAGTTTGTTCTTTGAAATTAACAGTCATTCCCACAACTCACACATGAATCCAGGTAGATGAATCTAAAGTTAATTGAAAACACCTCTAGTTACTTTTTTCAATGATATTAACATTCATTCCCACAAATTACACTAATAAATATTACCTTTCATTCCCGCAATTTACACTAAAAAAATTAACTTTTATACCCCCAATTTACACGAATGAAAATTAACATTCATGCCCGTGATTTACACTAAAAAACCATAACTTTCATTCCCACAATTTTCACTAATGAAAATTAACTTTCATTCCCACAATTTACACCAATGAAATTTAATTTTCATTCCAACAATTTACACCTTATCCCACGGTAATAAATCTAAAATTTAATGAAAAACCTGTTCACATGTTCTGAGTTACATTAACATTAATTCCCGCAAACTACAAATGAATAACCGTAAAACGGATCAATCCAATGAAAATATAACTTTCATTCCCACAATTTGCACTAATAAAAATTAACTTTCGTTCCCACAAATTTCAGCAATGAAAATTAACTTTGATTCCCACAATTTGCACTTTAAAAAGACCTTCATTCCCACAATTTAAACTAAAAAAATTAACTTTTATACCCCCAATTTACACGAATGAAAGTTAACATTCATTCCCATGGTTTAAACTAATAAAAATTAACTTTCATTCCCACAATTTACACTAATGAAAATTAACTTTCATTCCCACAATTTACACTAATGAAAATTAACTTTCATTCCCACAATTTACACCAATGAAATTTAATTTTCATTCCCAAAAATTAAACTAGTAAAAATTAACTTTCATTCCCAAAATTTACACTAATAAAAATTAGCTTTCATTCCCACAATTTACGCTAACCAAAAATGAAAATCCTTCCCACAATTTATACCAATAAAAATTTACTTTCATTCCAACAATTTACACAAATAAAAATTAATTTTCATTCCCACATTTTACACTAATGAAAATTAACTTTCATTCCCACAATTTGCACTAATAAAAAGACTTTCATTCCCACTATTGACACTAATAAAAAGACTTTCATTCCAACAATGGACACTAATAAAAATTAACTTTCATTCTCACAATTTAAACTAAGAAAATTAACTTTTATACCCACAATTTACACGAATGAATGTTAACATTCATTCCCATGGATTAAACTAATAAAAATTAACTTTCGTTCCCACAGTTTACACTAATGAAAATTAACTTTCATTCCCACAATTTATACATGAATCCAGGTAGATACATCAAAAACTAATTGGAAACACTTTTAGTTACTTTTTTCCGTGATATTAACTTTCATTCCCACAATTTACACTAATGAATATTTACATTCATTCCCACAATTTACACATTAATCCACCTCAATTCAGAGAAAACTAATTGTAATACGCCTTTAGTTACTTTGTTCTTTGAAATTAACTGTCATTCTCACAATTCACACATGAATCCAGGTAGATGCATCTAAAGTTAATTGTAAACACTTCTAGTTACTTTTTTCAGTGATATTAACATTCATTCCCACAATTTACAATAATAAGAATTATCTTTCTTTCTCACAATTTACACTAATGAAAATTAACTTTCATTCCCATAATTTACACTAATGAAAATTAACTTTCATTCCCAAAATTTACACTAACGAAAATTAACAATCATTCCCACAATTTATACATGAATCCAGGTAAATATATCAAAAACTAATTGAAAACACTTCTACTTACTTTTTCAGTGATATTAATATTCGTTCCCATTATTTAAACTAATAAAAATTCACTTTCATTCCCACAGTTTACACAAATAAAAATTAACTTTCATTCCCACAATTTACATTAACGAAAATTAACAATCATTCCCACAATTTATACATGAATCCAGGTAAATACATCAAAAACTAATTGAAAACACTTCTAGTTACTTTTTTCAGTGATATTAACTTTCATTCCCACATTTTACACTTATGACAGTTTACATTCGTTCCCACAATGTACACATGAATCCACCTCAATTCAGCGAAAACTAATTGTAATACACTTTTAGTTACTTTGTTCTTTGAAATTAACAGTCATTCCCACAATTTACTCATCAATCCCGGTAAATACATCTAAAACCAACTGAAAACACTTCTAGTTATTTTTTTAACTGATATAAATATTCATTCCCACAATTTACGCTAACCAAAAATGAAAATCCTTCCCACAATTTATACCAATAAAAATTATCTTTCATTCCCACAATTTACACTAATGAAAATTAACTTTCATTCCCAAAATTTACACTAAAGAAAATTAACAATCATTCCCACAATTTATACATGAATCCAGGTAAATACATCAAAAACTAATTGAAAACACTTCTACACTGGGGTTCCAAAAGTATTGCAACGCCTGATAAAAAATGGCGTCTAGAAGTGGCCCTAGGCCTGAGCAAGGGAATTTACATAAAAATATATAAATACCAAACGGGCTTCAATAGCGAATTTCTTTAGCAGAAATATACTCAGAATTTCATAAATTTTCAAATGAAAACATAATTTAAACTATATCATATTGTTTTATAATAATATTAAAAGAAAACTGCGAAGAGGTCCCTTAAAAAATGTTTGCGAAAATTGATCAAAGTGGAGAAATTAAAACGCCAATAATTATAATTTCTTTCACTCAAAGCCACGCAAATTCTCTCTCATTTAAAAGAGAATGTTTTAAAACTTTGCAAAATATAAGAATTATTTAGGTAACTGTCTTGACCTTTTACAATTCACAGTTTAAGTATTTGTTTATCATTTTAGGAATTTGATTTGACAAAACCTATTTTTCCGCAATATTTTTTTTCAGAGTAAAAAAAGAAGGTTAAGCGCCATAACAAAAAATCAGACATGGATATTCCTATAATTTGTTTCAAATATTATAATTTGCTATAATTTTTAGGGGCTTAATATTTTCTGAAGTGAACGAAAATTTTATTTTTTAAAACCCAATTTGAAATTTGAAAAACAAAACATATGCTTCTGAAGTTGTAAACAAAAACTTAAACCGTGAATTGTAAAAGGTCAAGAGAGTTACCTAAATAATTCTTACATTTTTCAAAATGTTAAGGCATTCTCTTTTAAATGAGAGAGAATTTGCGTGGCTTTAAGTGAAAGAAATGATGATTATTGAAGTTTTAATTATTCTACTTCGATAAATTTTCGCAAACATTTTTTAAGGGACCTCTTCGCAGTTTTCTTTTAATATTATTGCAAAACAATATGATATGGTTTAAATTATGTTTTTATTAGGAAATTTATGAAATTTTGAGTATGTTTCTGCAAAAGGAATTCGCTATTGAAACCCGTTTGGTGTTTATATATTGTTATGTAAATTTTCTTGCATAGGCCTCGGGCCACTTCTAGACGCCATTTTTCATCAGGCGTTGCAATACTTTTGGAACCCCAGTGTAGTTACTTTTTTCAGTGATATTAACTTTAATTCCCACAGTTTACACTTATGACAGTTTACATTCATTCCCACAATGTACACATGAATCCTCCTCAATTCAGCGAAAACTAATTGTAATACACCTTTAGTTAGTTTGTTCTTTGAAATTAACAGTCATTCCCACAACTCACACATGAATCCAGGTAGATGAATCTAAAGTTAATTGAAAACACCTCTAGTTACTTTTTTCAATGATATTAACATTCATTCCCACAAATTACACTAATAAATATTACCTTTCATTCCCGCAATTTACACTAAAAAAATTAACTTTTATACCCCCAATTTACACGAATGAAAATTAACATTCATGCCCGTGATTTACACTAAAAAACCATAACTTTCATTCCCACAATTTTCACTAATGAAAATTAACTTTCATTCCCACAATTTACACCAATGAAATTTAATTTTCATTCCAACAATTTACACCTTATCCCACGGTAATAAATCTAAAATTTAATGAAAAACCTGTTCACATGTTCTGAGTTACATTAACATTAATTCCCGCAAACTACAAATGAATAACCGTAAAACGGATCAATCCAATGAAAATATAACTTTCATTCCCACAATTTGCACTAATAAAAATTAACTTTCGTTCCCACAAATTTCAGCAATGAAAATTAACTTTGATTCCCACAATTTGCACTTTAAAAAGACCTTCATTCCCACAATTTAAACTAAAAAAATTAACTTTTATACCCCCAATTTACACGAATGAAAGTTAACATTCATTCCCATGGTTTAAACTAATAAAAATTAACTTTCATTCCCACAATTTACACTAATGAAAATTAACTTTCATTCCCACAATTTACACTAATGAAAATTCACTTTCATTCCCACAATTTACACCAATGAAATTTAATTTTCATTCCCAAAAATTAAACTAGTAAAAATTAACTTTCATTCCCAAAATTTACCCTAATAAAAATTAGCTTTCATTCCCACAATTTACGCTAACCAAAAATGAAAATCCTTCCCACAATTTATACCAATAAAAATTTACTTTCATTCCAACAATTTACACAAATAAAAATTAATTTTCATTCCCACATTTTACACTAATGAAAATTAACTTTCATTCCCACAATTTGCACTAATAAAAAGACTTTCATTCCCACTATTGACACTAATAAAAAGACTTTCATTCCAACAATGGACACTAATAAAAATTAACTTTCATTCTCACAATTTAAACTAAGAAAATTAACTTTTATACCCACAATTTACACGAATGAATGTTAACATTCATTCCCATGGATTAAACTAATAAAAATTAACTTTCGTTCCCACAGTTTACACTAATGAAAATTAACTTTCATTCCCACAATTTATACATGAATCCAGGTAGATACATCAAAAACTAATTGGAAACACTTTTAGTTACTTTTTTCCGTGATATTAACTTTCATTCCCACAATTTACACTAATGAATATTTACATTCATTCCCACAATTTACACATTAATCCACCTCAATTCAGAGAAAACTAATTGTAATACGCCTTTAGTTACTTTGTTCTTTGAAATTAACTGTCATTCTCACAATTCACACATGAATCCAGGTAGATGCATCTAAAGTTAATTGTAAACACTTCTAGTTACTTTTTTCAGTGATATTAACATTCATTCCCACAATTTACAATAATAAGAATTATCTTTCTTTCTCACAATTTACACTAATGAAAATTAACTTTCATTCCCATAATTTACACTAATGAAAATTAACTTTCATTCCCAAAATTTACACTAACGAAAATTAACAATCATTCCCACAATTTATACATGAATCCAGGTAAATATATCAAAAACTAATTGAAAACACTTCTACTTACTTTTTTCAGTGATATTAATATTCGTTCCCATTATTTAAACTAATAAAAATTCACTTTCATTCCCACAGTTTACACAAATAAAAATTAACTTTCATTCCCACAATTTACATTAACGAAAATTAACAATCATTCCCACAATTTATACATGAATCCAGGTAAATACATCAAAAACTAATTGAAAACACTTCTAGTTACTTTTTTCAGTGATATTAACTTTCATTCCCACATTTTACACTTATGACAGTTTACATTCGTTCCCACAATGTACACATGAATCCACCTCAATTCAGCGAAAACTAATTGTAATACACTTTTAGTTACTTTGTTCTTTGAAATTAACAGTCATTCCCACAATTTACTCATCAATCCCGGTAAATACATCTAAAACCAACTGAAAACACTTCTAGTTGTTTTTTTAACTGATATAAATATTCATTCCCACAATTTACACTAAAATAATTAACTTTCATTCCCACAATTTACACTAAGAAAAATTAACTTTTATTTCCCCAATTTACACTAATAAAAATTACCTTTTATTCCCACAATTTACACTAAAAATATTAACTTTTATACCCCCAATTTACACGAATGAAAATTAACATTTTTTCCCGTGATTTACACTAATAAACAGTAACTTTCATTCTCACAATTTACACTAATGGAAATTAACTTTCATTCCCACAATTTACACCAATGAAAATTAATTTTCATTACCACAATTTACACATTATTCCACGGTAATAAATCTAAAACTTAATGAAAAACCTGTTTACATGTTTTGAGTGACATTAACATTAACATTATCCCGCAAATTACAAATAAATAAACGTAAAAACGGATCAACCTAATGAAAATATAACATCCATTCCCACAATTTACACTAATAAAAATTAACTGTCGTTCCCACAAATTTCACCAATGAAAATTAACTTTCATTCCCACAATTTGACTAATAAAAAAACTTTCATTCCCAAAACTTACACTAATAAAAAATAACGTTCATTCCCACAATTTACCCTAAGAAAAATTAACTTTTATTCCCTCAAATTACGCGAATGAAAATTAACATTCCGTCCAACAATTTACACCAATAAAAATTAGCTTTCATTCCCACAATTTACGCTAACGAAAAATAAAAATCCTTCCCACAATTTATACCAATAAAAATTTACTTTCATTCCCACAATTTACACAAATAAAAAAAACTTTCATTCCCACAATTTACACTAATGAAAATTAATGTTTATTCACACAATTTACAATAAGAAAAATTAACTTTTATACCCCCCAATGCACACGAATGAAAGTTAACATTCATTCCCATGATTTACACTAATAAAAATTAACTTTCATTCCCACAATTTACACCAATGAAAATTAATTTTCATTCCAACAATTTACACCTTATCCAACGGTAATATATCTAAAATTTAATGAAAAACCTCTTCACATGTTTTGAGTTACATTAACATTAATTCCCGCAAACTACAAATGAATAAACGTAAAAACGGATCAATCTAATGAAAACATAACATCCATTCCCACAATTTACACTAATAAAAATTAACTGTCGTTCCCACAAATTTCACCAATGAAAATTAACTTTCATTCCCACAATTTACACTAATGAAACTTAGCTTTCATTCCCACAATTTACAATAACGAAACTTAACAATCATTCCCACAATTCACACATGAATCAAGGTAGATGCATCTAAAGTTAATTGAAAACACTTCTAGTTACCTTTTTCAGTGATATTAATATTCGTTCCCATGATTTAAACTAATAAAAATTCACTTTCATTCCCACAATTTACACTAATGAAATTTAGCTTTCATTCCCACAATTTACACTAACGAAACTTAACAATCATTCCCCAATTCACACATGAATCAAGGTAGATGCATCTAAAGTTAATTGAAAACACTTCTATTTACTTTTTTCAGTGATATTAAGATTCATTCCACAATTTTCACTAATAAAAATTAATGTTCATTCTCACAATTTACAATAAGAAAAATTAACTTTTATACCCCCAATGCACACGAATGAAAGTTAACATTCATTCCCATGATTTAAACTAATAAAAATTAACTTTCAGTCCCATAAATTACGCTAATGAAAATTAACTTTCATTCCCACAATTTACACTAACGAAACTTAACAATCATTCCCACAATTTATACATGAATCCAGGTAAAGACATCAAAAAGTAATTGAAAACACTTCTAGTTACTTTTTCAGTGATATTAACTTTCATTCCCATAATTTACACTAATGAAAATTAACTTTCATTCCCAAAATTTACACTAACGAAAATTAACAATCATTCCCACAATTTATACATGAATCCAGGTAAATATATCAAAAACTAATTGAAAACACTTCTACTTACTTTTTTCAGTGATATTAATATTCGTTCCCATTATTTAAACTAATAAAAATTCACTTTCATTCCCACAGTTTACACAAATAAAAATTAACTTTCATTCCCACAATTTACATTAACGAAAATTAACAATCATTCCCACAATTTATACATGAATCCAGGTAAATACATCAAAAACTAATTGAAAACACTTCTAGTTACTTTTTTCAGTGATATTAACTTTCATTCCCACATTTTACACTTATGACAGTTTACATTCGTTCCCACAATGTACACATGAATCCACCTCAATTCAGCGAAAACTAATTGTAATACACTTTTAGTTACTTTGTTCTTTGAAATTAACAGTCATTCCCACAATTTACTCATCAATCCCGGTAAATACATCTAAAACCAACTGAAAACACTTCTAGTTGTTTTTTTAACTGATATAAATATTCATTCCCACAATTTACACTAAAATAATTAACTCTCATTCCCACAATTTACACTAAGAAAAATTAACTTTTATTTCCCCAATTTACACTAATAAAAATTACCTTTTATTCCCACAATTTACACTAAAAATATTAACTTTTATACCCCCAATTTACACGAATGAAAATTAACATTCTTTCCCGTGATTTACACTAATAAACAGTAACTTTCATTCTCACAATTTACACTAATGGAAATTAACTTTCATTCCCACAATTTACACCAATGAAAATTAATTTTCATTACCACAATTTACACATTATTCCACGGTAATAAATCTAAAACTTAATGAAAAACCTGTTTACATGTTTTGAGTGACATTAACATTAACATTATCCCGCAAATTACAAATAAATAAACGTAAAAACGGATCAACCTAATGAAAATATAACATCCATTCCCACAATTTACACTAATAAAAATTAACTGTCGTTCCCACAAATTTCACCAATGAAAATTAACTTTCATTCCCACAATTTGACTAATAAAAAAACTTTCATTCCCAAAACTTACACTAATAAAAAATAACGTTCATTCCCACAATTTACCCTAAGAAAAATTAACTTTTATTCCTTCAAATGACGCGAATGAAAATTAACATTCCGTCCAACAATTTACACCAATAAAAATTAGCTTTCATTCCCACAATTTACGCTAACGAAAAATAAAAATCCTTCCCACAATTTATACCAATAAAAATTTACTTTCATTCCCACAATTTACACAAATAAAAAAAACTTTCATTCCCACAATTTACACTAATGAAAATTAATGTTTATTCACACAATTTACAATAAGAAAAATTAACTTTTATACCCCCCAATGCACACGAATGAAAGTTAACATTCATTCCCATGATTTACACTAATAAAAATTAACTTTCATTCCCACAATTTACACCAATGAAAATTAATTTTCATTCCAACAATTTACACCTTATCCAACGGTAATATATCTAAAATTTAATGAAAAACCTCTTCACATGTTTTGAGTTACATTAACATTAATTCCCGCAAACTACAAATGAATAAACGTAAAAACGGATCAATCTAATGAAAACATAACATCCATTCCCACAATTTACACTAATAAAAATTAACTGTCGTTCCCACAAATTTCACCAATGAAAATTAACTTTCATTCCCACAATTTGACTAATAAAAAAAACTTTCATTCCCACAATTTACACTAATGAAAATTAATGTTTATTCACACAATTTACAATAAGAAAAATTAACTTTTATACCCCCCAATGCACACGAATGAAAGTTAACATTCATTCCCATGATTTACACTAATAAAAATTAACTTTCATTCCCACAATTTACACTAATTAAAAGTAACTTTCAGCCCCTCAGTTTACACCAATGAAAATTATTTTTCATTCCCACAATGTAAACATTATTCCACGGTAATAAATCTAAAATTTAATGGACAACCTGTTTACTTGTCTTGAGTGACATTAACATTAATTCCCGCAAATTACAAATGAATAAACGTAAAAACGGATCAATCTAATGAAAATATAACATCCATTCCCACAATTTACACTAATAAAAGTTAACTGTCGTTCCCACAAATTTCACCAATGAAAATTAACTTTCATTCCCACAATTTGACTAATAAAAACACTTTCATTCCCACAATTTACACTAATAAAAATTAACTTTTATTCCCACAATTAACACTAACGAAAAATAACGATCCTTCCCACAATTTATACCAATAAAAATTTACTTTCATTCCCACAATTTACACAAATAAAAATTTATTTTCATTCCCACAATTTACATTAACGAAAATTAACAATCATTTCCGCAATTTATACATGAATCCAGGTAAATATATCAAAAACTAATTGAAAACACTTCTAGTTACTTTTTTCAGTGATATTAATATTCGTTCCCATGATTTAAACTAATAAAAATTCACTTTCATTCCCACAATTTACACTAATGAAACTTAGCTTTCATTCCCACAATTTACAATAACGAAACTTAACAATCATTCCCACAATTCACACATGAATCAAGGTAGATGCATCTAAAGTTAATTGAAAACACTTCTAGTTACCTTTTTCAGTGATATTAATATTCGTTCCCATGATTTAAACTAATAAAAATTCACTTTCATTCCCCCAATTTACACTAATGAAATTTAGCTTTCATTCCCACAATTTACACTAACGAAACTTAACAATCATTCCCACAATTCACACATGAATCAAGGTAGATGCATCTAAAGTTAATTGAAAACACTTCTATTTACTTTTTTCAGTGATATTAAGATTCATTCCACAATTTTCACTAATAAAAATTAATGTTCATTCTCACAATTCACAATAAGAAAAATTAACTTTTATACCCCCAATGCACACGAATGAAAGTTAACATTCATTCCCATGATTTAAACTAATAAAAATTAACTTTCAGTCCCATAAATTACGCTAATGAAAATTAACTTTCATTCCCACAATTTACACTAACGAAACTTAACAATCATTCCCACAATTTATACATGAATCCAGGTAAAGACATCAAAAAGTAATTGAAAACACTTCTAGTTACTTTTTCAGTGATATTAACTTTCATTCCCACAATTTACCCTAAGAAAAATTAACTTTTATTCCCCCAACTTACGCTAACGAAAAATACAATCCTTCCCACAATTTATACCAATAAAGATTCACTTTCATTTCCACAATTTACACAAATAAAAATTAACTTTCATTCCCACAATTTACATTAACGAAATTTAACAATCATTCCCACAATTTATAAATGAATCCAGGTAAATACATCAAAAACTAACTGAAAACACTTCTAGTTACTTTTTTCAGTGATATTAACTTTCATTCCTACATTTTACACTTATGACAGTTTACATTCGTTCCCACAATGTACACATGAATCCACCTCAATTCAGCGAAAACTAATTGTAATACACTTTTAGTTACTTTGTTCTTTGAAATTAACAGTCATTCCCACAATTTACTCATCAATCCCGGTAAATACATCTAAAACCAACTGAAAACACTTCTAGTTATTTTTTTAACTGATATAAATATTCATTCCCACAATTTACACTAATATAATTAACTTTCATTCCCACAATTTACACTAAGAAAAATTAACTTTTATTTCCCCAATTTACACTAATAAAAATTAACTTTATTCCGACAATTTACACTAACAGTAAATTAACAATCATTCCCGTGATTTACACAAAAAAAAAATTAACTTTCATTCCCACAATTTACACTAATGAAAGTTAACTTTCATTTCCACAATTTACACTAACGAAAATTAACAATCATTCCCACAATTTATACATTAATCCAGGTAAATACATCAAAAACTAATTTTAAACACTTCTAGTTACATTTTTCAGTGATATTAACTTTCATTCAAACAATTTACACTTATGACAGTTTATACCCTGGAACCAGAGCCTCAATCAAAATAACACAAAAATTGCGGGAAGAGAAAGAGAAAGAGGAGAAAGGAGAGGCTCTGGTTCCATGAGGTCACGTCCTCGTATTCAGATATCACGAAATCAAGAAATCACGAATCAATCAAACCATGATCAAACGAGTCAAATTGTATTCTTTGATCAATTGATCATGAGTCAACTTTCAAATTCAATTAGCGTGGCCAATTTTTGTCCTACACACTCCACAAAAAGATCAACATGAAGCTAATAGCTTGTAGAACATTTATCGAAAGTATTTGGGTGAACAAAAACAAAGTTTTGGCAGGCAAGAATTCACTTTTCGCAATTGCAAAACACACGTGTGTTGCGTGAAAATTTCGTGTTTTCCAGCAAAACCCAAACTCGGCCAAAAGTGTCCAAAGACAGAGGAAAATCGACAAAACAAAAGAAAAGCCAGATAACTTTAGTTCTCGTGTAAATAAACAGTTATCGAAAGTTTAAATGGAGAAAATCGGCCCAGAACGACCCAGGAAAATCAAAATTGTCTCGTGTTTTCGTTAGGCCTTCGGCTGAACAGAAAAATTACTAGGAAATTGCTGATGTGATCACGCAATTTGATATCGATCAATGAAAAAATGATCATATTCCAGATGTGGAATATGGGCCTCTGATTGGCTGGCATGAACAATAGGTGACCTCATGGAGCCAGAGCCTCTCCTTTCTCCTCTTTCTCTCTTTCTTTTCCCTCAACTTTTGTGTTATTTTGATTGAGGCTCTCGTTCCAGGGTAGACAGTTTACATTCATTCCCAGAATGTACACATGAATCCACCTCAATTCAGCGAAAACTAATTGTAATACACCTTTAGTTGGTTTGTTCTTTGAAATTGACAGTCATTCCCACAATTTACTCATCAATCCCGGTAACTACATCTAAAACCAACTAAAAACACTTCTAGTTATTTTTTCCCTGATATTAATATTCGTTCCCATGATTTAAACTAATAAAAATTCACTTTCATTCACAAAATTTACACAAATGAAAATTAGCTTTCATTCCCACAATTTACACTAACGAAACATAACAATCATTCCCACAATTTATACATGAATCCATGTAAATACATCAAAAACTAATTGAAAACACTTTTAGTTACTTTTTACAGTGATGTTAACTTTCATTCCCACAATTTACACTAATGAAACTTTACAATCATTCCCACAATTTACACATGAAGCCACGTCAATACAGCGGCAACTAATTGTAATACAACGTTAGTTAATTTTTTCATTTATATAAACAGTCATTCCCACAATTTACACTAATGAAAATTAACATTCATTCCCACAATTTACACATATATCCACATCAATTCAGCGAAAAGTAATTGTAACACATCTTGAGTCACTTTGTTCTTTCAAATTAACAGTCATTCCCAAAATTCACACATGAATCCAGGTAGATGCATCTAAAGTTAATTGAAAACACTTCTATTTACTTTTTTCAGTGATATTAACATTCATTCCCACAATTTACACTAATGAAAATTAACTTTCTATCCCACAATTTACACCAATGAAAATTAATTTTCATTCTCAAAAAATAAACTAGTAAAAATTAACTTTCATTCCCAAAAATTACACAAATAAAAATTAACTTTCATTCCCACAATTTACACATTATTCGACGGTAATAAATCAAAAATTTAATGAAAAACCCGTTTACATGTTTTGAGTGACATTAACATTATTTCCCGCAAATTACAAATGAATAACCGTAAAAACGGATCAATCCAATGAAAATATAACTTTCATTCCCACATAAAAAATTACGTTCATTGCCACAATTTACCCTAAGAAAAATTAACTATTATTCCCTCAATTTACGCGAATGAAAGTTAACATTCCTTCCCACAATTTACACTAATGAAAATTAACTTTCATTCCCACAATTTACACATTAATCCGCCTCAATTCAGAAAAAACTAATTGTAATACGCCTTTAGTTACTTTGTTCTTTGAAATTAACAGTCATTCTCACAATTCACACATGAATCCAGGTAGATACATCTAAAGTTAAATGTAAACACTTCTAGTTAGTTTTTTCAGTGATATTAACATTCATTCCCACAATTTACAATAATAAAAATTATCTTTCATTCCCACAATTTACACTAATGAAAATTAACTTTCATTCCCAAAATTTACACTAACGAAAATTAACAATCATTCCCACAATTTATACATGAATCGAGGTAAATACATCAAAAACTAATTGAAAACACTTCTAGTTACTTTTTCAGTGATATTAACTTTAATTCCCACAATTTACACCTATGACAGTTTACAATCATTCCCACAATTTACACATGAAGCCACGTCAATACAGCGGCAACTAATTGTAATACAACGTTAGTTAATTTTTTCATTTATATAAACAGTCATTCCCACAATTTACACTAATGAAAATTAACATTCATTCCCACAATTTACACATATATCCACCTCAAATCAGCGAAAACTAATTGTAATACACCTTTAGTTAGTTTGTTCTTTGAAATTAACAGTCACTCCCACAACTCACACATGAATCCAGGTAGATGAATCAAAAGTTAATTAAAAACACCTCTAGTTACTTTTTTTAGTGATATTAACATTCATTCCCACAAATTAAACTATTAAATATTACCTTTCATTCCCGCAATTTACACTAAAAAAATTAACTTTTATAACCCCAATTTACACGAATGAAAATTAACATTCATGCCCGTGATTTACACTAAAAAACCATAACTTTCATTCCCACAATTTACACTAATAAAAATTCACTTTCATTCACACAATTTACACTAATGAAAATTAGCTTTCATTCCCACAATTTACACTAATGAAACTTTACAATCATTCCCACAATTTACACATGAAGCAACGTCAATACAGCGGCAACTAATTGTAATACAACGTTAGTTAATTTTTTCATTTATATAAACAGTCATTCCCACAATTTACACTAATGAAAATTAACATTCATTCCCACAATTTACACATATATCCACATCAATTCAGCGAAAAGTAATTGTAACACATCTTGAGTCACTTTGTTCTTTCAAATTAACAGTCATTCCCAAAATTCACACATGAATCCAGGTAGATGCATCTAAAGTTAATTGAAAACACTTCTATTTACTTTTTTCAGTGATATTAACATTCATTCCCACAATTTACACTAATGAATATTAACTTTCTATCCCACAATTTACACCAATGAAAATTAATTTTCATTCTCAAAAAATAAACTAGTAAAAATTAACTTTCATTCCCAAAAATTACACAAATAAAAATTAACTTTCATTCCCACAATTTACACATTATTCGACGGTAATAAATCAAAAATTTAATGAAAAACCCGTTTACATGTTTTGAGTGACATTAACATTAATTCCCGCAAATTACAAATGAATAACCGTAAAAACGGATCAATCCAATGAAAATATAACTTTCATTCCCACATAAAAAATTACGTTCATTGCCACAATTTACCCTAAGAAAAATTAACTATTATTCCCTCAATTTACGCGAATGAAAGTTAACATTCCTTCCCACAATTTACACTAATGAAAATTAACTTTCATTCCCACAATTTGCACTAATAAAAGACTTTCATTCCCACAATTGACACTAATAAAAAGACTTTCATTCCCACAATTGACACTAATAAAAATTAACTTTCATTCTCACAATTTAAACTAAGAAAATTAACTTTTATACCCACAATTTACACGAATGAAAGTTAACATTCATTCCCATGGATTAAACTAATAAAAATTAACTTTCGTTCCCACAGTTTACACTAATGAAAATTAACTTTCATTCCCACAATTTATACATGAATCCAGGTAAATACATCAAAAACTAATTGGAAACACTATTAGTTACCTTTTTCCGTGATATTAACTTTCATTCCCACAATTTACACTAATGAAAATTTACATTCATTCCCACAATTCACACATTAATCCGCCTCAATTCAGAGAAAACTAATTGTAATACGCCTTTAGTTACTTTGTTCTTTGAAATTAACAGTCATTCTCACAATTCACACATGAATCCAGGTAGATACATCTAAAGTTAAATGTAAACACTTCTAGTTAGTTTTTTCAGTGATATTAACATTCATTCCCACAATTTACAATAATAAAAATTATCTTTCATTCCCACAATTTACACTAATGAAAATTAACTTTCATTCCCAAAATTTACACTAACGAAAATTAACAATCATTCCCACAATTTATACATGAATCGAGATAAATACATCAAAAACTAATTGAAAACACTTCTAGTTACTTTTTTCAGTGATATTAACTTTAATTCCCACAATTTACACCTATGACAGTTTACATTCATTCCCACAATGTACACATGAATCCACCTCAAATCAGCGAAAACTAATTGTAATACACCTTTAGTTAGTTTGTTCTTTGAAATTAACAGTCACTCCCACAACTCACACATGAATCCAGGTAGATGAATCAAAAGTTAATTAAAAACACCTCTAGTTACTTTTTTCAGTGATATTAACATTCATTCCCACAAATTAAACTATTAAATATTACCTTTCATTCCCGCAATTTACACTAAAAAAATTAACTTTTATAACCCCAATTTACACGAATGAAAATTAACATTCATGCCCGTGATTTACACTAAAAAACCATAACTTTCATTCCCACAATTTACACTAATGAAAATTAACTTTCATTCCCACAATTTACACTAATGAAAATTACCTTTCATTCCCGCAATTTACACTAAAAAATTAACTTTTATACCCCCAATTTACACGACTCAAAATCAACATTCATGCCCGTGATTTACACTAAAAAACCATAACTTTCATTCCCACAATTTACACTAATAAAAATTAACTTTCATTCCCACAGTTTACGCTAACGAAAAATAACAATCCTTCCGACAATTTATACCAATAAAAATTTACTTTCATTCCCACAATTTACACAAATAAAAATTTATTTTCATTCCCACAATTTACACTAATGAAACTTTACAATCATTCCCACAATTTACACATGAAGCCACGTCAATACAGCGGCAACTAATTGTAATACAACGTTAGTTAATTTTTACATTTATATTAACAGTCATTCCCACAATTTACACTAATGAAAATTAATGTTCATTCTCACAATTTACACTAAGAAAAATTAACTTTTATACCCCCAATGCACACGAATGAAAGTTAACATTCATTCCCATGATTTAAACTAATAAAAGTGAACTTTCAGTCCCATAAATTACGCTAATGAAAATTAACTTTCATTCCCACAATTTACACTAACGAAACTTAACAATCATTCCCACAATTTATACATGAATCCAGGTAAATATATCAAAAACTAATTGAAAACACTTCTAGTTACTTTTTTCTGTGAAATTAACTTACATTACCACAATTTACACTTATGACAGTTTACATTCATTCCGACGATGTACACATGAATCCACCTCAAATCAGCGAAAACTAATTGTAATACACCTTTAGTTACTTTGTTCTTTGAAATTAACAGTCATTCCCACAACTCACACATGAATCCAGGTAGATGAATCTAAAGTTAATTGAAAACACTTCTAGTTACTTTTTTCAGTGATATTAACATTCACTCCCACAAATTACACTAATAAATATTACCTTTCATTCCCGCAATTTACACTAAAAAAATTAACTTTTATACCCCCAATTTACACGAATGAAAATTAACATTCATGCCCGTGAATTACACTAATAAACCATAACTTTCATTCCCACAATTTACACTAATGAAAATTAACTTTCATTCCCACAATTTACACCAATGAAAATTAATTTTCATTCCCACAATTTACACATTTTTCCACGGTAATAAATCTAAAACTTAATGAAAAACCTGTTTACATGTTTTGAGTGACATTAACATTAATTCCCGCAAATTACAAATGAATAAACGTAAAAACAGATCAATCTAATGAAAATATAACATCCATTCCCACAATTTACACTAATAAATATTAGCTGTCGTTCCCACAAATTTCACCAATGAAAATTAACTTTTATTCCCACAATTTTACTAATAAAAAAACTTTCATTCCCACAATTTAGATTAATGAAAAGTAACTTTCAGTCCCCCAGTTTACACCAATGAAAATTAATTTTCATTCCCACAATTTAAACATTATTCCACGGTAATAAATCTAAAATTTAATGGAAACCCTGTTTACATGTCTTGAGTGACACTAACATTAATTCCCGCAAATTACAAATGAATAAACGTAAAATCGGATCAATCTAATGAAAATATAACATTCATTACCACAATTTTCACTAATAAAAATTAATGTTCATTCTCACAGTTTAAACTAAGAAAAATTAACTTTTATACCCCCAATGCACACGAATGAAAGTTAACATTCATTCCCATGATTTAAACTAATAAAAATTAACTTTCAATCCCATAAATTACGCTAATGAAAATTAACTTTCATTCCCACAATTTACATTAACGAAAATTAACAATCATTTCCGCAATTTATACATGAATCCAGGTAAATATATCACAAACTAATTGAAAACACTTCTAGTTACTTTTTTCAGTGATATTAATATTCGTTCCCATGACTTAAACTAATAAAAATTCACTTTCATTCCCACAATTTACACATTATTCCACGTCAATAAATCTAAAATTTAATGGGTAACCTGTTTACTTGTCTTGAGTGACATTAACATTAAATCCCGCAAATTACAAATGAATAAACGTAAAAACGGATCAATCTAATGAAAATATAACATCCATTCCCACAATTTACACTAATGAAAATTTACATTCATTCCCACAATTTACACATTAATCCACCTCAATTCAGAGAAAACTAATTGTAATACGCCTTTAGTTACTTTGTTCTTTGAAATTAACAGTCATTCTCACAATTCACACATGAATCCAGGTAGATGCATCTAAAGTTAAATGTAAACACTTCTAGTTACTTTTTTCAGTGATATTAACATTCATTCCCACAATTTACAATAATAAAAATTATCTTTCATTCCCACAATTTACACTAATGAAAATTAACTTTCATTCCCACAATTTACACATTAATCCACCTCAATTCAGCGAAAAGTAATTGTAACACATCTTTAGTTACTTTGTTCTTTCCAATTAACAGTCATTCCCACAATTCACACATGAATCCAGGTAGATGCATCTAAAGTTAATTGAAAACACTTCTATTTACTTTTTTCAGTGATATTAACATTCATTTCCACAATTTTCACTAATAAAAATTAATGTTCATTCTCACAATTTACACTAAGAAAAATTAACTTTTATACCCCCAATGCACACGAATGAAAGTTAACGTTCATTCCCATAAATTAAACTAATAAAAATTAACTTTCAGTCCATTAAATTACGCTAAAGAAGATTAACTTCCATTCCCACAATTTACACTAACGAAAATTAACTTTCATTCCCACAATTTACACCAATGAAAATTAATTTTCATTCCCACAATTTACACATTATTCCACGGTAATAATTCTGAAATTTAATGAAAAACCTGTTTACATGTTTTGAGTGACATTAACATTAAATCCCGCAAATTACAAATGAATAAACGTAAAAACGGATCAATCTAATGAAAATTAACTTTCATTCCCACAATTTGACTAATAAAAAAACTTTCATTCCCACAATTTACACTAATGAAACTTTACAATCATTCCCACAATTTACACTTGAAGCCACGTCAATACAGCGGCAACTAATTGTAATACAACCTTAGTTAATTTTTTCATTTATATAAACAGTCATTCCCACAATTTACATTAATGAAAGTTAACATTCATTCCCACAATTTACAAATTAATCCACCTCAATTCAGCGAAAAGTAAATGTAACACATCATTAGTTACTTTGTCTTTCAAATTAACAGTCATTCCCACAATTCACACATGAATCCAGGTAGATGCATCTAAAGATAATTGAAAACACTTCTATTTACTTTTTTCAGTGATATTAACATTCATTCCCACAATTTACACTAATGAAAATTAACTTTCCTTCCCACAATTTGCACCAATGAAAATTAATTTTCATTCCCAGAAATTAAACTAGTAAAAATTAACTTTCATTCCCAAAATTTACACAAATAAAAATTAACTTTCATTCCCACGATTTACACATTATTCGACGGTAATAAATCAAAAATTTAATGAAAAACCCGTTTACATGTTTTGAGTGACATTAACATTAACTCCCGCAAATTACAAATGAATAACCGTAAAAACGGATCAATCCAATGAAAATATAACTTTCATTCCGACAATTTCCACTAATAAAAATTGACTTTCGTTCCCACAAATTTCAGCAATAAAAATTAACTTTCATTCCCACAATTTGCACTAATAAAAAGACTTTCATTCCCACAATTTAAACTAAAAAAAATTAACTTTTATACCCCCAGTTTACACGAATGAAAGTTAACATTCATTCCCATGGTTTAAACTAATAAAAATTAACTTTCGTTCCCACAATTTACACTAATGAAAATTAACTTTCATTCCCACAACTTACATTAACGAAAATTAACAATCATTCCCACAACCTATACATGAATCCAGGTAAAAACATCAAAAACTAATTGAAAACACTTCTAGTTACTTTTTTCTGTTATATTAACTTTCATTCCCACATTTTACACTTATGACAGTTTACATTCGTTCCCACAATGTACACAAGAATCCACCTCACTTCAGCGAAAACTAATTGTAATACACCTTTAGTTATATTATTCTTTGAAATTAACAGTCATAACCACAATTCACACATGAATGAAGGTAGATGCATCTAAAGTTAATTGAAAGCACTTCTAGTTACTTTTTTCAGTGATATTAACGTTCATTCCCGTGATTTACACTAATAAAAATTAACTTTGATTCCCACAATTTACACTAATGACAGTTAACTTTCATTCCCACAATTTACATTAACGAACATTAACAATCATTCCCACAATTTATACATGAATCCAGGGAAATACATCAAAAACTAATTGAAAACACTTCTAGTTACTTTTTTCAGTGTTATTAACTTTCAGTCAAACAATTTGCACTTATGACAGTTTATATTCATTCCCACAATGTACACATGAATCCACCTCAATTCAGCGAAAACTAATTGTAATACACTTTTAGTTACTTTGTTCTTTGAAGCTAACAGTCATTCCCACAATTTACTCATCAATCCCGGTAAATACATCTAAAACCAACTGAAAACACTTCTAGTTATTTTTTCAGTGATATTAATATTCGTGCCCATGATTTAAACTAATAAAAATTCACTTTCATTCCCACAATTTACAGTAATGAAAAGTAGCTTTCATTCCCACAATTTAAACTAACGAAACTTAACAATCATTCCCACAATTTATACATGAATCCATGTAAATACAGCAAAAACTAATTGAAAACACTTTTTGTTACTTTTTTCCGTGATATTAACTTTCATTCCCACAATTTACACTAATGACAATTTGCATTCATTCCCACAATTTACACATTAATCCACCTCAATTCAGAGAAAACTAATTGTAGTACGCCTTTAGTTACTTTGTTCTTTGAAATTAACAGTCATTCTCACAATTCACACATGAATCCAGGTAGATGCATCTAAAGTTAATTGTAAGCACTTCTAGTTACTTTTTTCAGTGATATTAACATTCATTCCCATGATTTAAAGTAATAAAAATTAACTTTCATTCCCACAATTTACACTAATGAAAATTAGCTTTCATTCCTACAATTTACGCTAACGAAACTTAACAGTCATTCCCGCAATTTATACATGAATCCATGTACATACATCAAAAACTAATTGAAAACACTTCTAGTTACTTTTTTCAGTGATGTTAACTTTAATTTCCACAATTTACACTTATGACAGTTTACATTCATTCCCACAATGTACACATTAATCCACCTCAATTCAGCGAAAACTAATTGTAATACACCTTTAGTTACTTTGTTCTTTGAAATTAACAGTCATTCCCACAATTCACACATGAATCCAAGTAGATGCATCTAAAGTTAATTAAAACACTTCTAGTTACTTTTTTCAGTGATATTAACATTCATTCCCACAATTTACACTGATGAAAATTAACTTTCATTCCCACAATTTACACCAATGAAAATTAATTTTCATTCCCAAAAATTAAACTAGTAAAAATTAACTTTCATTCCCAAACTTTACACAAATAAAAATTAACTTTCATTCCCACAATTTACACACTATTCGACGGTAATAAATCAAAAATTTAATGAAATACCCGTTTACATGTTTTGAGTGACATTAACATTAATTCCCGCAAATTACAAATGAATAACCGTAAAACGGATCAATCCAATGAAAATATAACTTTCATTCCCACAATTTCCACTAATAAAAATTAACTTTCGTTCCCACAAAATTCAGCAATGAAATTTAACTTTCATTCCCACAATTTGCACTTTAAAAAGACTTTCATTCCCACAATTTAAACTAAAGAAATCAACTTTTATACCCGCAATTTACACGAATGAAAGTTAACATTCATTCCCATGGTTTAAACTAATAAAAATTAACTTTCGTTCCCACAATTTACACTAATGAAAATTTACATTCATTCCCACAATTTACACATTAACCCACCTCAATTCAGAGAAAACTAATTGTAATACGCCTTTAGTTACTTTGTCTTTTGAAATTAACAGTCATTCTCACAATTCACACATGAATCCAGGTAGATGCATCTAAAGTTAATTGCAAACACTTCCAGTTACTTTTTTCAGTGATATTAACATTCATTCCCACAATTTACAATAATAAAAATTATCTCTCATTCCCACAATTTACACTAATGAAAACTAACTTTCATTCTCAAAATTTACACTAACGAAAATTAACAGTCATGACCACAATTCACACATGAATCAAGGTAGTGGAATATAAAGTTAATTGAAAGCACTTCTAGTTACTTTTTTCAGTGATATTAACATTCATTCCCACAATTTACACTAATAAAATTTACCTTTCATTCCCACAATTTACATTAATAAAATTAACTTTTATACCCCCAATTTACACGAATGAAAATTAACATTCATGCCCGTGATTTACACTAAAAAACCATAACTTTCATTCCCACAATTTACACTAATGAAAATTAACTTTCATTCCCACAACTTACACTAATAAAAATTAACGTTCATACCCTCAATTTACCCTAAGAAAAATTAACTTTATTCCCTCAATTTACGCGAATGAAAGTTAACATTCCTTCCAACAATTTACACCAATAAAAATTAGCTTTCATTCCCACAACTTACGCTAACGAAAAATAAAAGTCCTTCCCACAATTTATACCAATAAAATTTACTTTCATTCCCACAATTTACACAAATAAAAATTAAATTTCATTCCCACAATTTACACTAATGAAACTTCACAATCAGTCCCACAATTTACACATGAAGCCACGTCAATACAGCGGCAACTAATTGTAATACAACGTTAGTTAATTTTTTCATATATATTAACAGTCATTCCCACATTTTACACTAATGAAAGTTAACATTCATTCCCACAGTTTACACATTAATCCACCTCAATTCAGCGAAAAGTAATTGTAACACATCTTTAGTTACTTTGTTCTTTCAAATTAACAGTCATTCCCACAATTCACACATGAATCCAGGTAGATGCATCTAAAGTTAATTGAAAACACTTCTATTTATTTTTTTCAGTGATATTAACATTCATTCCCACAATTTTCACTAATAAAAATTAATGTTCATTCTCACAATTTACCCTAAGAAAAATTTACTTTTATACCCCCAATGCACACGAATGAAAGTTAACATTCACTCCCATGATTTAAACTAATAAAAATTAACTTTCAGTCCCATAAATTACGCTAATGAAATTTAACTTTCATTCCCACAATTTACACTAACGAAACTTGACAATCATTCCCACAATTTATGCATGAATCCAGGTAAATACATCAAAAACTAATTGAAAACACTTCTAGTTACTTTTTTCGGTGAACCTAACTTTCATTCCCACAATTTACATTTATGACAGTTTACATTCATTCCGACAATGTACACATGAATCCACCTCAAATCAGCAAAAACTAATTGTAATACACCTTTAGTTATTTTGTTCTTTGAAATTAACAGTCATTCCCACAATTCACACTAATAAAAATTTCCTTTCATTCCCACAATTTACACTAAAAAAAATGAACTTTTATTCTCCCCAATTTACACTAATAAAAATTTACTTTAATTCCCACAATTTACACTAATGAAAATTAACTTTCATTCCCACAATTTACAACAATGAAAATTAATTTTCATTCCCAAAAACTTAAAGGCTGGTTTTCATATATCGCATTTCATCGTAATTCATCGGAATTGATCGGATGACCTTAATTGCGATCATTGAAAAAATATGAAAACAGGGAATCGTAATTCATCCTAATTCATCCCAATTCTTCCCAATTCATCGCAGTTCAGGTTTTCATATATCGTAAATCATCGCATTTCATCCTATCTACCCTTGACAACAAAAAGAGCGCTTATTTTAATCACATTCCGCTTCCCGCCAAATCGTTATTCATCCCATTTATCGCAATTCCGGTTTTCATATTTTTCACTGATCGTAATTTGTCGGAATTTTTCCCATTTCATCGCAAGAAACAAACTTTTTTGATTCGATAGGATCAATTGCGACGAATTGGGACGAATTAGGATGAATTAGGATACCTGGTTTTCATATAATTTGGTTGGTTTTCATATATCGGAAATGATCCTAATTGATCGTAGACGCAGAATTCCGATGAATTCCGATGAATTACGATGAAATGCGATATATGAAAACCAGCCTTAACTAGTAAAAATTAACTTTCATTCCCAATTTTTACACCAATGAAAATTAACTTTCATTCCCACAATTTACACATTATTCCACGGTAATAAATCTAAAATTTAATGAAAAACCTGGTTACATGTTTTGAGTGACATTAACAATAATTCCCGCAAACTACAAATGAATAAACGTAAAAACGGATCAATCTAATGAAAATATAACATCCATTCCCACAATTTACACTAATAAAAATTAACTGTCGTTCCCACAAACTTCACCAATGAAAATTAACTTTCATTCCCACAATTTGACTAATAAAAAAACTTTCATTCCAACAATTTACACCAATAAAAATTAACTTTCATTCTCACAATTTAAACTAAGAAAATTAACGTTTATATCCACAATTTACACGAATGAAAGTTAACATCCATTCCCATGGTTTAAACAAATAAAAATTAACTTTCCTTCCCACAATTTACACTAATGAAAATTAACTTTCATTCCCACAATTTACACTAACGAAACTTAACAATCATTCCCACAATTTATACATGAATCCAGGTAAATACATCAAAAACTAATTGGAAACACTTTTAGTTACTTTTTTCCGTGATATTAACTTTCATTCCCACAATTTACACTAATGAAAATTTACATTCATTCCCAAAATTAACACATGAATCCACCTCAATTCAGAGAAAACTAATTGAAAACACTTCTAGTTACTTTTTTCAGTGATATTAACTTTAATTCCCACAATTTACAATTATGACAGTTTACATTCATTCCCACAATGTACACATGAATCCACCTCAATTCAGCGAAAACTAATTGTAATACACCTTTATTTAGTTTGTTCTTTGAAATTAACAGTCATTCCCACAACTCGCACATGAATCCAGGTAAATTAATCTAAAGTTAATTGAAAACACTTCTAGTTACTTTTATCAGTGATATTAACATTCATTCCCACAAATTACACTAATAAAAATTTCCTTTCATTCCCACAATTTACACTAATAAAAATTAACTTTTATTCCCCCCAATTTACACTAACAAAAATTAACTTTCATTCCCACAATTTACACTAAAGAAAATTAACTTTCATTCCCGCAATTTACACTAATGAAAATTAACTTTCATTCCCACAATTTACACCAATGAAAATTAATTTTCATTCCCACAATTTACACATTATTCCACGGTAATAAATCTAAAATTTAATGAAAATCATGTTTACATGTTTTGATGGATATTAACATTAATTCCCGCAAATTACAAATGAATAAACGTAAAAACGGATCAATCTAATGAAAATATAACATCCATTCCAACAATTTACACTAATAAAAATTAACTGTCGTTCCCACAAATTTCACCAATGAAAATTAACTTTCATTCCCACAATTTGACTAATAAAAAAACTTTCATTCCCACAATTTACACTAATAAAAATTGATGTTCATTCTGACAATTTACACTAAGAAAAATTAACTTTTATACCCCCAATGCACACGAATGAAAGTTAACATTCATTCCCACAATTTACACTAATAAAAATTATCTTTCATTCCCGCAACTTACACTAATGAAAATTAACCTTCATTCCCACAATTTACACCAATGAAAATTAAATTTCATTCCCACAATTTACACATTATTCCACGGTAATAAATCTAAAATTTAATGAAAAATCTGTTTACATGTCTTGAGTGACATTAACATTAATTCCCGCAAATTACAAATGAATTAACGTAAAAACGGATCAATCTAATGAAAATATAACATCCATTCCCACTATTTACACTAATAAAAATTAACTGTCGTTCCCACAAATTTCACCAATGAAAATTAACTTTCATTCCCACAATTTGACTAATAAAAAAACTTTCATTCCCACAGTTTACACTAACGAAACTTAACAATCATTCCCACAATTTATACATCAATCCAGGTAAATGCATCAAAAACTAATTGAAAACAATTCTAATTACTTTTTTCAGTGATATTAATATTCATTCCCACAATTTACACTAATGAAATTTCACATTCATTCCCACAATTTACGCATTAATCCACCTCAATTCAGCGAAAACTAATTGTAATACACCTTTAGTTATTTTCTTCTTTCAAATTAACAGTCATTCCCACAATTCACACATGAATCCAGGTAGATGCATCTAAAGTTAATTGAAAACACTTCTATTTACTTTTTTCAGTGATTTTAACATTCATTCCCACAAGTTTCACTAAAAAAAATTAATATTCATACTCACAATTTACACTAAGAAAAATTAACTTTTATACCCCCAATGCACACGAATGAAAGTTAACATTCATTCCCATGATTGAAACTAATAAAAATTAACTTTCAGTCCCATAAATAACGCTAATGAAAATTAACTTTCATTCCCACAATTTACACTAACGAAACTTAACAACCATTCCCACAATTTATACATGAATCCAGGTAAATACATCAAAAACTAATTGAAAACACTTCTAGTTACTTTTTTCAGTGATATTAACTTTCATTCCCACAATTTACACTTATGACAGTTTACATTCATTCCCACAATGTACACATGAATCCACCTCAAATCAGCGAAAACTAATTGTAATACACCTTTAGTTACTTTGTTCTTTGAAATTAACAGTCATTCCCACAATTCACACTAATAAAAATTTCCTTTCATTCCCACAATTTACACTAAAAAAAATTAACTTTTATTCCCCCAATTTACACGAATGAAAATTAACATTCATTCCCGTGATTTACACTAATAAAAATTACCTTTCATTCCCACAATTTACACTAATGACAATTAACTTTCATTCCCACAATTTACACTAACGAAACTTAACAATCATTCCCACAATTTATACATGAATCCATGTAAATACATCAAAAACTAATTGAAAACACTTTTAGTTACTTTTTCAGTGATATTAACATCAAATCCCACAATTTACACTAAGAAACATTAACTTTTATTCCCCCAATTTACACTAATAAAAATTAACTTTATTCCCACACTTTACACTAACAGAAAATTAACAATCATTCCTGTGATTTACACTAATAAAAATTTACTTTCATTCCCACAATTTACACTAATGAAAATTAACTTTCAATTCCACAATTTACACTAACGAAAATTAACAATCATTCTCACAATTTATACATGAATCCATGTAAATACATCAAAAACTAAGTGAAAACACTTTTAGCAACTTTTTTCAGTGATATTAACTTTAATTCCCACAATTTTCACCAATGAAAATTAACTTTCATTCCCACAATTTGACTAATAAAAAAAACTTTCATTCCCACAATTTACACTAATGAAAATTAATGTTTATTCACACAATTTACAATAAGAAAAATTAACTTTTATACCCCCCAATGCACACGAATGAAAGTTAACATTCATTCCCATGATTTACACTAATAAAAATTAACTTTCATTCCCACAATTTACACTAATTAAAAGTAACTTTCAGCCCCCCAGTTTACACCAATGAAAATTAATTTTCATTCCCACAATGTAAACATTATTCCACGGTAATAAATCTAAAATTTAATGGAAAACCTGTTTACATGCCTTGAGTGACATTAACATTAATTCCCGCAAATTACAAATGAATAAACGTAAAAACGGATCAATCTAATGAAAATATAACATCCATTCCCACAATTTACACTAATAAAAATTATCTGTCGTTCCCAAAAATTTCACCAATGAAAATTAACTTTCATTCCCACAATTTGACTAATAAAAAAACTTTCATTCCCACAATTTACACTAATAAAAATTAACTTTCATTCCCACAATTTACGCTAACGAAAAATAACAATCCTTCCCACAAATTATACCAATAAAAATTTACTTTCATTCCCACAATTTACACAAATAAAAATTTATTTTCATTCCCACAATTTACATTAACGAAAATTAACAATCATTTCCGCAATTTATACATGAATCCAGGTAAATATATCAAAAACTAATTGAAACATTTCTAGTTACTTTTTTCAGTGATATTAATATTCGTTCCCATGATTTAAACTAATAAAAATTCACATTCATTCCCATGATTTACACTAATAAAAATTAACTTTCATTCCCACAATTTACACTAATTAAAAGTAACTTTCAGCCCCCCAGTTTACACCAATGAAAATTAATTTTCATTCCCACAATGTAAACATTATCCCACGGTAATAAATCTAAAATTTAATGAAAAACCTGTTCACATGTTTTGAGTTACATTAACATTAATTCCCGCAAACTACAAATGAATAAACGTAAAAACGGATCAATCTAATGAAAACATAACATCCATTCCCACAATTTACACTAATAAAAATTAACTGTCGTTCCCACAATTTTCACCAATGAAAATTAACTTTCATTTCCACAATTTGACTAATAAAAAAAACTTTCATTCCCACAATTTACACTAATGAAAATTAATGTTTATTCACACAATTTACAATAAGAAAAATTAACTTTTATACCCCCCAATGCACACGAATGAAAGTTAACATTCATTCCCATGATTTACACTAATAAAAATTAACTTTCATTCCCACAATTTACACTAATTAAAAGTAACTTTCAGCCCCCCAGTTTACACCAATGAAAATTAATTTTCATTCCCACAATGTAAACATTATCCCACGGTAATAAATCTAAAATTTAATGAAAAACCTGTTCACATGTTTTGAGTTACATTAACATTAATTCCCGCAAACTACAAATGAATAAACGTAAAAACGGATCAATCTAATGAAAACATAACATCCATTCCCACAATTTACACTAATAAAAATTAACTGTCGTTCCCACAATTTTCACCAATGAAAATTAACTTTCATTTCCACAATTTGACTAATAAAAAAAACTTTCATTCCCACAATTTACACTAATGAAAATTAATGTTTATTCACACAATTTACAATAAAAAAAATTAACTTTTATACCCCCCAATGCACACGAATGAAAGTTAACATTCATTCCCATGATTTACACTAATAAAAATTAACTTTCATTCCCACAATTTACACTAATTAAAAGTAACTTTCAGCCCCCCAGTTTACACCAATGAAAATTAATTTTCATTCCCACAATGTAAACATTATTCCACGGTAATAAATCTAAAATTTAATGGAAAACCTGTTTACATGTCTTGAGTGACATTAACATTAATTCCCGCAAATTACAAATGAATAAACGTAAAAACGGATCAATCTAATGAAAATATAACAACCATTCCCACAATTTACACTAATAAAAATTAACTGTCGTTCCCACAAATTTCACCAATGAAAATTAACTTTCATTCCCACAATTTGACTAATAAAAAAACCTTCATTCCCACAATTTACACTAATAAAAATTAACTTTCATTCCAACAATTTACGCTAGCGAAAAATAACAATCCTTCCCACAAATTATACCAATAAAAATTTACTTTCATTCCCACAATTTACACAAATAAAAATTTATTTTCATTCCCACAATTTACATTAACGAAAATTAACAATCATTTCCGCAATTTATACATGAATCCAGGTAAATATATCAAAAACTAATTGAAAACATTTCCAGTTACTTTTTTCAGTGATATTAATATTCGTTCCCATGATTTAAACTAATAAAAATTCACTTTCATTCCCACAATTTACACTAATGAAATTTAGCTTTCATTCCCACAATTTACAATAACGAAACTTAACAATCATTCCCACAATTCACACATGAATCAAGGTAGATGCATCTAAAGTTAATTGAAAACACTTCTAGTTACTTTCTTCAGTGATATTAATATTCGTTCCCATGATTTAAACTAATAAAAATTCACTTTCATTCCCACAATTTACACTAATGAAATTTAGCTTTCATTCCCACAATTTACACTAACGATACTTAACAATTATTCCCACAATTCACACATGAATCAAGGTAGATGCATCTAAAGTTAATTGAAAACACTTCTATTTACTTTTTTCAGTGATATTAAGATTCATTCCACAATTTTCACTAAAAAAAATTAATGTTCATTCTCACAATTTACAATAAGAAAATTTAACTTTTATACCCACAATGCACACGAATGAAAGTTAACATTCATTCCCATGATTTAAACTTATAAAAATTAACTTTCAGTCCCATAAATTACGCTAATGAAAATTAACTTTCATTCCCACAATTTACACTAACGAAACTTAACAATCATTCCCACAATTTATACATGAATCCAGGTAAATACATCAAAAAGTAATTGAAAACACTTCTAGTTACTTTTTCAGTGATATTAACTTTCATTCCCACAATTTACTCTAAGAAAAATTAACTTTTATTCCCCGAACTTACTCTAACGAAAAATACAATCCTTCCCATAATTTATACCAATAAAAATTTACTTTCATTTCAACAATTGACACAAATAAAAATTAACTTTCATTCCCACAATTTACATTAACGAAAATTAACAATCATTCCCACAATTTATACATGAATCCAGGTAAATACATCAAAAACTAATTGAAAACACTTCTAGTTACTTTTTTCAGTGATATTAACTTTCATTCCCACATTTTACACTTATGACAGTTTACATTCGTTCCCACAATGTACACATGAATCCACCTCAATTCAGCGAAAACTAATTGTAATACACTTTTAGTTACTTTGTTCTTTGAAATTAACAGTCATTCCCGCAATTTACTCATCAATCCCGGTAAATACATCTAAAACCAACTGAAAACACTTCTAGTTATTTTTTTAACTGATATAAATATTCATTCCCACAATTTACACTAAAATAATTAACTTTCATTCCCACAATTTACACTAAGAAAAATTAACTTTTATTTCCCCAATTTACACTAATAAAAATTACCTTTTATTCCCACAATTTACACTAAAAATATTAACTTTTATACCCCCAATTTACACGAATGAAAATTAACATTCTTTCCCGTGATTTACACTAATAAACAGTAACTTTCATTCTCACAATTTACACTAATGGAAATTAACTTTCATTCCCACAATTTACACCAATGAAAATTAATTTTCATTACCACAATTTACACATTATTCCACGGTAATAAATCTAAAACTTAATGAAAAATCTGTTTACATGTTTTGAGTGACATTAACATTAACATTATCCCGCAAATTACAAATAAATAAACGTAAAAACGGATCAACCTAATGAAAATATAACATCCATTCCCACAATTTACAGTAATAAAAATTAACTGTCGTTCCCACAAATTTCACCAATGAAAATTAACTTTCATTCCCACAATTTGACTAATAAAAAACTTTCATTCCCAAAACTTACACTAATAAAAAATAACGTTCATTCCCACATTTTACCCTAAGAAAAATTAACTTTTATTCCCTCAATTTACGCGAATGAAAGTTAACATTCCTTCCAACAATTTACACCAATAAAAATTAGCTTTCATTCCCACAATTTACGCTAGGAAAAATAAAAATCCTTCCCACAATTTATACCAATAAAAATTTACTTTCATTCCCACAATTTACACAAATAAAAATTAATTTTCATTCCCACAATTTACACTAATGAAACTTTACAATCATTCCCACAATTTACACATGAAGCCCCGTCAATACAGCGGCAACTAATTGTAATACAACGGTAGTAATTTTTTCATTTATATAAACAGTCGTCCCCACAATTTACACTAATCAAAATTAACATCCATTCCCACAATTTACACTAATAAAAATTAACTGTCGTTCCCACAAATTTCACCAATGAAAATTAACTTTCATTCCCACAATTTGACTAATAAAAAAAACTTTCACTCCCACAATTTACACTAATGAAAGTTAATGTTTATTCACACAATTTACAATAAGAAAAATTAACTTTTATACCCCCCAATGCACACGAATGAAAGTTAACATTCATTCCCATGATTTACACTAATAAAAATTAACTTTCATTCCCACAATTTACACTAATTAAAAGTAACTTTCAGCCCCCCTGTTTACACCAATGAAAATTAATTTTCATTCCCACAATGTAAACATTATTCCACGGTAATAAATCTAAAATTTAATGGAAAACCTGTTTACATGTCTTGAGTGACATTAACATTAATTCCCGCAAATTACAAATGAATAAACGTAAAAACAGATCAATCTAATGAAAATATAACATCCGTTCCCACAATTTACACTAATAAATATTAGCTGTCGTTCCCACAAATTTCACCAATGAAAATTAACTTTCATTCCCACAATTTTACTAATAAAAAAACTTTCATTCCCACAATTTAGACTAATGAAAAGTAACTTTCAGTCCCCCAGTTTACACCAATGAAAATTAATTTTCATTCCCACAATTTAAACATTATTCCACGGTAATAAATCTAAAATTTAATGGAAACCCTGTTTACATGTCTTGAGTGACACTAACATTAGTTCCCGCAAATAACAAATGAATAAACGTAAAATCGGATCAATCTAATGAAAATATAACATTCATTACCACAATTTTCACTAATAAAAATTAATGTTCATTCTCACAGTTTACACTAAGAAAAATTAACTTTTATACCCCCAATGCACACGAATGAAAGTTAACATTCATTCCCATGATTTAAACTAATAAAAATTAACTTTCAATCCCATAAATTACGCTAATGAAAATTAACTTTCATTCCCACAATTTACATTAACGAAAATTAACAATCATTTCCGCAATTTATACATGAATCCAGGTAAATATATCACAAACTAATTGAAAACACTTCTAGTTACTTTTTTCAGTGATATTAATATTCGTTCCCATGACTTAAACTAATAAAAATTCACTTTCATTCCCACAATTTACACATTATTCCACGTCAATAAATCTAAAATTTAATGGATAACCTGTTTACTTGTCTTGAGTGACATTAACATTAAATCCCGCAAATTACAAATGAATAAACGTAAAAACGGATCAATCTAATGAAAATATAACATCCATTCCCACAATTTACACTAATGAAAATTTACATTCATTCCCATAATTTACACATTAATCCACCTCAATTCAGAGAAAACTAATTGTAATACGCCTTTAGTTACTTTGTTCTTTGAAATTAACAGTCATTCTCACAATTCACACATGAATCCAGGTAGATGCATCTAAAGTTAAATGTAAACACTTCTAGTTACTTTTTTCAGTGATATTAACATTCATTCCCACAATTTACAATAATAAAAATTATCTTTCATTCCCACAATTTACACTAATGAAAATTAACTTTCATTCCCACAATTTACACATTAATCCACCTCAATTCAGCGAAAAGTAATTGTAACACATCTTTAGTTACTTTGTTCTTTCCAATTAACAGTCATTCCCGCAATTCACACATGAATCCAGGTAGATGCAACTAAAGTTAATTGAAAACACTTCTATTTACTTTTTTCAGTGATATTAACATTCATTTCCACAATTTTCACTAATAAAAATTAATGTTCATTCTCACAATTTACACTAAGAAAAATTAACTTTTATACCCCCAATGCACACGAATGAAAGTTAACGTTCATTCCCATAATTTAAACTAATAAAAATTAACTTTCAGTCCATTAAATTACGCTAAAGAAAATTAACTTTCTTTCCCACAATTTACACCAATGAAAATTAATTTTCATTCCAACAATTTACACCTTATCCCACGGTAATAAATCTAAAATTTAATGAAAAACCTGTTCACATGTTTTGAGTTACATTAACATTAATTCCCGCAAACTACAAATGAATAAACGTAAAAACGGATCAATCTAATGAAAACATAACATCCATTCCCACAATTTACACTAATAAAAATTAACTGTCGTTCCCACAATTTTCACCAATGAAAATTAACTTTCATTTCCACAATTTGACTAATAAAAAAAACTTTCATTCCCATAATTTACACTAATGAAAATTAATGTTTATTCACACAATTTACAATAAGAAAAAGTAACTTTTATACCCCCCAATGCACACGAATGAAAGTTAACATTCATTCCCATGATTTACACTAATAAAAATTAACTTTCATTCCCACAATTTACACTAATTAAAAGTAACTTTCAGCCCCCCAGTTTACACCAATGAAAATTAATTTTCATTCCCACAATGTAAACATTATTCCACGGTAATAAATCTAAAATTTAATGGAAAACCTGTTTACATGTCTTGAGTGACATTAACATTAATTCCCGCAAATTACAAATGAATGAACGTAAAAACGGATCAATCTAATGAAAATATAACATCCATTCCCACAATTTACAGTAATAAAAATTAACTGTCGTTCCCACAAATTTCACCAATGAAAATTAACTTTCATTCCCACAATTTGACTAATAAAAAAACTTTCATTCCCACAATTTACACTAATAAAAATTAACTTTCATTCCAACAATTTACGCTAACGAAAAATAACAATCCTTCCCACAAATTATACCAATAAAAATTTACTTTCATTCCCACAATTTACACAAATAAAAATTTATTTTCATTCCCACAATTTACATTAACGAAAATTAACAATCATTTCCGCAATTTATACATGAATCCAGGTAAATATATCAAAAACTAATTGAAAACATTTCCAGTTACTTTTTTCAGTGATATTAATATTCGTTCCCATGATTTAAACTAATAAAAATTCACTTTCATTCCCACAATTTACACTAATGAAATTTAGCTTTCATTCCCACAATTTACAATAACGAAACTTAACAATCATTCCCACAATTCACACATGAATCAAGGTAGATGCATCTAAAGTTAATTGAAAACACTTCTAGTTACTTTCTTCAGTGATATTAATATTCGTTCCCATGATTTAAACTAATAAAAATTCACTTTCATTCCCACAATTTACACTAATGAAATTTAGCTTTCATTCCCACAATTTACACTAACGATACTTAACAATTATTCCCACAATTCACACATGAATCAAGGTAGATGCATCTAAAGTTAATTGAAAACACTTCTATTTACTTTTTTCAGTGATATTAAGATTCATTCCACAATTTTCACTAAAAAAATTAATGTTCATTCTCACAATTTACAATAAGAAAATTTAACTTTTATACCCACAATGCACACGAATGAAAGTTAACATTCATTCCCATGATTTAAACTAATAAAAATTAACTTTCAGTCCCATAAATTACGCTAATGAAAATTAACTTTCATTCCCACAATTTACACTAACGAAACTTAACAATCATTCCCACAATTTATACATGAATCCAGGTAAATACATCAAAAAGTAATTGAAAACACTTCTAGTTACTTTTTCAGTGATATTAACTTTCATTCCCACAATTTACTCTAAGAAAAATTAACTTTTATTCCCCGAACTTACTCTAACGAAAAATACAATCCTTCCCATAATTTATACCAATAAAAATTTACTTTCATTTCCACAATTGACACAAATAAAAATTAACTTTCATTCCCACAATTTACATTAACGAAAATTAACAATCATTCCCACAATTTATACATGAATCCAGGTAAATACATCAAAAACTAATTGAAAACACTTCTAGTTACTTTTTTCAGTGATATTAACTTTCATTCCCACATTTTACACTTATGACAGTTTACATTCGTTCCCACAATGTACACATGAATCCACCTCAATTCAGCGAAAACTAATTGTAATACACTTTTAGTTACTTTGTTCTTTGAAATTAACAGTCATTCCCGCAATTTACTCATCAATCCCGGTAAATACATCTAAAACCAACTGAAAACACTTCTAGTTATTTTTTTAAATGATATAAATATTCATTCCCACAATTTAAACTAAAATAATTAACTTTCATTCCCACAATTTACACTAAGAAAAATTAACTTTTATTTCCCCAATTTACACTAATAAAAGTTACCTTTTATTCCCACAATTTACACTAAAAATATTAACTTTTATACCCCCAATTTACACGAATGAAAATTAACATTCTTTCCCGTGATTTACACTAATAAACAGTAACTTTCATTCTCACAATTTACACTAATGGAAATTAACTTTCATTCCCACAATTTACACCAATGAAAATTAATTTTCATTACCACAATTTACACATTATTCCACGGTAATAAATCTAAAACTTAATGAAAAATCTGTTTACATGTTTTGAGTGACATTAACATTAACATTATCCCGCAAATTACAAATAAATAAACGTAAAAACGGATCAACCTAATGAAAATATAACATCCATTCCCACAATTTACAGTAATAAAAATTAACTGTCGTTCCCACAAATTTCACCAATGAAAATTAACTTTCATTCCCACAATTTGACTAATAAAAAAACTTTCATTCCCAAAACTTACACTAATAAAAAATAACGTTCATTCCCACAATTTACCCTAAGAAAAATTAACTTTTATTCCCTCAATTTACGCGAATGAAAGTTAACATTCCTTCCAACAATTTACACCAATAAAAATTAGCTTTCATTCCCACAATTTACGCTAGGAAAAATAAAAATCCTTCCCACAATTTATACCAATAAAAATTTACTTTCATTCCCACAATTTACACAAATAAAAATTAATTTTCATTCCCACAATTTACACTAATGAAACTTTACAATCATTCCCACAATTTACACATGAAGCCCCGTCAATACAGCGGCAACTAATTGTAATACAACGGTAGTAATTTTTTCATTTATATAAACAGTCGTCCCCACAATTTACACTAATCAAAATTAACATCCATTCCCACAATTTACACTAATAAAAATTAACTGTCGTTCCCACAAATTTCACCAATGAAAATTAACTTTCATTCCCACAATTTGACTAATAAAAAAAACTTTCACTCCCACAATTTACACTAATGAAAGTTAATGTTTATTCACACAATTTACAATAAGAAAAATTAACTTTTATACCCCCCAATGCACACGAATGAAAGTTAACATTCATTCCCATGATTTACACTAATAAAAATTAACTTTCATTCCCACAATTTACACTAATTAAAAGTAACTTTCAGCCCCCCTGTTTAGTCCAATGAAAATTAATTTTCATTCCCACAATGTAAACATTATTCCACGGTAATAAATCTAAAATTTAATGGAAAACCTGTTTACATGTCTTGAGTGACATTAACATTAATTCCCGCAAATTACAAATGAATAAACGTAAAAACAGATCAATCTAATGAAAATATAACATCCGTTCCCACAATTTACACTAATAAATATTAGCTGTCGTTCCCACAAATTTCACCAATGAAAATTAACTTTCATTCCCACAATTTTACTAATAAAAAAACTTTCATTCCCACAATCTAGACTAATGAAAAGTAACTTTCAGTCCCCCAGTTTACACCAATGAAAATTAATTTTCATTCCCACAATTTAAACATTATTCCACGGTAATAAATCTAAAATTTAATGGAAACCCTGTTTACATGTCTTGAGTGACACTAACATTAGTTCCCGCAAATTACAAATGAATAAACGTAAAATCGGATCAATCTAATGAAAATATAACATTCATTACCACAATTTTCACTAATAAAAATTAATGTTCATTCTCACAGTTTACACTAAGAAAAATTAACTTTTATACCCCCAATGCACACGAATGAAAGTTAACATTCATTCCCATGATTTAAACTAATAAAAATTAACTTTCAATCCCATTAATTACGCTAATGAAAATTAACTTTCATTCCCACAATTTACATTAACGAAAATTAACAATCATTTCCGCAATTTATACATGAATCCAGGTAAATATATCACAAACTAATTGAAAACACTTCTAGTTACTTTTTTCAGTGATATTAATATTCGTTCCCATGACTTAAACTAATAAAAATTCACTTTCATTCCCACAATTTACACATTATTCCACGTCAATAAATCTAAAATTTAATGGATAGCCTGTTTACTTGTCTTGAGTGACATTAACATTAAATCCCGCAAATTACAAATGAATAAACGTAAAAACGGATCAATCTAATGAAAATATAACATCCATTCCCACAATTTACACTAATGAAAATTTACATTCATTCCCATAATTTACACATTAATCCACCTCAATTCAGAGAAAACTAATTGTAATACGCCTTTAGTTACTTTGTTCTTTGAAATTAACAGTCATTCTCACAATTCACACATGAATCCAGGTAGATGCATCTAAAGTTAAATGTAAACACTTCTAGTTACTTTTTTCAGTGATATTAACATTCATTCCCACAATTTACAATAATAAAAATTATCTTTCATTCCCACAATTTACACTAATGAAAATTAACTTTCATTCCCACAATTTACACATTAATCCACCTCAATTCAGCGAAAAGTAATTGTAACACATCTTTAGTTACTTTGTTCTTTCCAATTAACAGTCATTCCCGCAATTCACACATGAATCCAGGTAGATGCAACTAAAGTTAATTGAAAACACTTCTATTTACTTTTTTCAGTGATATTAACATTCATTTCCACAATTTTCACTAATAAAAATTAATGTTCATTCTCACAATTTACACTAAGAAAAATTAACTTTTATACCCCCAATGCACACGAATGAAAGTTAACGTTCATTCCCATAACTTAAACTAATAAAAATTAACTTTCAGTCCATTAAATTACGCTAAAGAAAATTAACTTTCATTCCCACAATTTACACCAATGAAAATTAATTTTCATTCCCACAATTTACACATTATTCCACGGTAATAATTCTAAAATTTAATGAAAAACCTGTTTACATGTTTTGAGTGACATTAACATTAAATCCCGCAAATTACAAATGAATAAACGTAAAAACGGATCAATCCAATGAAAATATAACTTTCATTCCGACAATTTCCACTAATAAAAATTAACTTTCGTTCCCACAAATTTCAGCAATAAAAATTAACTTTCATTCCCACAATTTGCACTAATAAAAAGACTTTCATTCCCACAATTTAAACTAAAAAAATTAACTTTTATACCCCCAATTTACACGAATGAAAGTTAACATTCATTCCCATGGTTTAAACTAATAAAAATTAATTTTCGTTCCCACAATTTACACTAATGAAAATTAACTTTCATTCCCACAACTTACATTAACGAAAATTAACAATCATTCCCACAACCTATACAGGAATCCAGGTAAAAACATCAAAAACTAATTGAAAACACTTCTAGTTACTTTTTTCTGTTATATTAACTTTCATTCCCACATTTTACACTTATGACAGTTTACATTCGTTCCCACAATGTACACAAGAGTCCACCTCACTTCAGCGAAAACTAATTGTAATATACCTTTAGTTATATTGTTCTTTGAAATTAACAGTCATAACCACAATTCACACATGAATGAAGGTAGATGCAGCTAAAGTTAATTGAAAGCACTTCTAGTTACTTTTTTCAGTGATATTAACATTCATTCCCGTGATTTACACTAATAAAAATTCACTTTCATTCCCACAATTTACAGTAATGAAAAGTAGCTTTCATTCCCACAATTTAAACTAACGAAACTTAACAATCATTCCCACAATTTATACATGAATCCATGTAAATACAGCAAAAACTAATTGAAAACACTTTTTGTTACTTTTTTCCGTGATATTAACTTTCATTCCCACAATTTACACTAATGAAAATTTGCATTCATTCCCACAATTTACACATTAATCCACCTCAATTCAGAGAAAACTAATTGTAGTACGCCTTTAGTTACTTTGTTCTTTGAAATTAACAGTCATTCTCACAATTCACACATGAATCCAGGTAGATGCATCTAAAGTTAATTTTAAGCACTTCTAGTTACTTTTTTCAGTGATATTAACATTCATTCCCATGATTTAAAGTAATAAAAATTAACTTTCATTCCCACAATTTACACTAATGAAAATTAGCTTTCATTCCTACAATTTACGCTAACGAAACTTAACAGTCATTCCCACAATTTATACATGAATCCATGTACATACATCAAAAACTAATTGAAAACACTTCTAGTTACTTTTTTCAGTGATATTAACTTTAATTTCCACATTTTACACTTATGACAGTTTACATTCATTCCCACAATGTACACATTAATCCACCTCAATTCAGCGAAAACTAATTGTAATACACCTTTAGTTACTTTGTTCTTTGAAATTAACAGTCATTCCCACAATTCACACATGAATCCAAGTAGATGCATCTAAAGTTAATTAAAACACTTTTAGTTACTTTTTTCAGTGATATTAACTTTCATTCCCACAATTTACACTAATGAAAATTAACTTTCATTCCCACAATTTACACCAATGAAAATTAATTTTCATTCCCAAAAATTAAACTAATAAAAATTAACTTTCATTCCCAAAATTTACACAAATAAAAATTAACTTTCATTCCCACAATTTACACATTATTCGACGGTAATAAATCAAAAATTTAATGAAATACCCATTTACATGTTTTGAGTGACATTAACATTAATTCCCGCAAATTACAAATGAATAACCGTAAAACGGATAAATCCAATGAAAATATAACTTTCATTCCCACAATTTGCACTAATAAAAATTAACTTTCATTCTCACAATTTAAACTAAGAAAATTAACTTTTATACCCCCAATTTACACGAATGAAAATTAACATTCATTCCCGTGATTTACACTAATAAACATTAACTTTCATTCCCACAATTTACACTAATGAAAATTAACTTTCATTCCCACAATTTACACCAAGGAAAAAAAATTTTCAATACCACAATTTACACATTATTCCACGGTAATAAATCTAAAACTTAATGAAAAACATGTTTACATGTTTTGAGTGACATTAACGTTAACATTATCCCGCAAATTACAAATGAATAGACGTAAAAACGGATCAACCTAATGAAAATATAACATCCATTCCAACAATTTACACTAATAAAAATCAACTGTCGTTCCCACAAATTTCACCAATGAAAATTAACTTTCATTCCCACAATTTGACTAATAAAAAAACTTTCATTCCCACAATTTACACTAATAAAAATTGATGTTCATTCTGACAATTTACACTAAGAAAAATTATCTTTTATTCTCCCCAATTTACACTAATAAAAATTTACTTTAATTCTCCCCAATTTACACTAATAAAAATTTACTTTAATTCCCACAATTTACACTAATAAAAATTAACTTTCATTCTCACAATTTAATCTAAGAAAATTAACTTTTATACCCCCAATTTACACGAATGAAAATTAACATTCATTCCCGTGATTTACACTAATAAACATTAACTTTCATTCCCAAAATATACACAAATAAAAATTTATTTTCCTTCCCACAATTTACAGTAATGAAACTTTACAATCATTCCCACAATTTACACATGAAGCCACGTCAATACAGCGGCAACTAATTGTAATACAACGTTAGTTAATTTTTTCATTTATATTAACAGTCATTCCCACAATTTACACTAATGAAAATTAACATTCATTCCCACAATTTACACATTAATCCACCTCAATTCAGCGAAAAGTAATTGTAACACATCTTTAGTTACTTTGTTTTTTCAAATTAACAGTCATTCCCACAATTCACACATGAATCCAGGTAGTTGCATCTAAAGTTAAATGAAAACACTTCTATTTACTTTTTTCAGTGATGTTAACAGTCATTCCCACAATTCACACTAATAAAAATTTCCTTTCATTCCCACAATTTACAACAATGAATATTAATTTTCATTCCCAAAAATTAAACTAGTAAAAATTAACTTTCATTCCCAAAATTTACACTAATAAAAATAAACTTTCACTCCCACAATTTACACATTATTTGACGGTAATAAATCAAAAATTTAATGAAAAACCCGTTTACATGTTTTGAGTGACATTAACATTACTTCCCGCAAATTACAAACGAATAACCGTAAAAACGGATCAATCCAATGAAAATATAACTTTCATTCCCACAATTTACACTAATAAAAATTAACTTTCGTTCCCACAAATTTCACCAATGAAAAATAACTTTCATTCCCACAATTTGCACTAATAAAAAGACTTTCATTCCCACAATTGACACCAATAAAAATTAACTTTCATTCTCACAATTTAAACTAAGAAAATTAACGTTTATATCCACAATTTACACGAATGAAAGTTAACATCCATTCCCATGGTTTAAACAAATAAAAATTAACTTTCCTTCCCACAATTTACACTAATGAAAATTAACTTTCATTCCCACAATTTACACTAACGAAACTTAGCAATCATTCCCACAATTTATACATGAATCCAGGTAAATACATCAAAAACTAATTGGAAACACTTTTAGTTACTTTTTTCCGTGATATTAACTTTCATTCCCACAATTTACACTAATGAAAATTTACATTCATTCCCAAAATTAACACATGAATCCACCTCAATTCAGAGAAAACTAATTGAAAACACTTCTAGTTACTTTTTTCAGTGATATTAACTTTAATTCCCACAATTTACAATTATGACAGTTTACATTCATTCCCACAATGTACACATGAATCCACCTCAATTCAGCGAAAACTAATTGTAATACACCTTTATTTAGTTTGTTCTTTGAAATTAACAGTCATTCCCACAACTCACACATGAATCCAGGTAAATGAATCTAAAGTTAATTGAAAAGACTTCTAGTTACTTTTATCAGTGATATTAACATTCATTCCCACAAATTACACTAATAAAAATTTCCTTTCATTCCCACAATTTACACTAATAAAAATTAACTTTTATTCCCCCCAATTTACACTAACAAAAATTAATTTTCATTCCCACAATTTACGCATTAATCCACCTCAATTCAGCGAAAACTAATTGTAATACACCTTTAGTTATTTTCTTCTTTCAAATTAACAGTCATTCCCACAATTCACACATGAATCCAGGTAGATGCATCTAAAGTTAATTGAAAACACTTCTATTTACTTTTTTCAGTGATTTTAACATTCATTCCCACAAGTTTCACTAAAAAAAATTAATATTCATACTCACAATTTACACTAAGAAAAATTAACTTTTATACCCCCAATGCACACGAATGAAAGTTAACATTCATTCCCATGATTGAAACTAATAAAAATTAACTTTCAGTCCCATAAATAACGCTAATGAAAATTACCTTTCATTCCCACAATTTACACTAATGACAATTAACTTTCATTCCCACAATTTACACTAACGAATCTTAACAATCATTCCCACAATTTATACATGAATCAATGTAAATACATCAAAAACTAATTGAAAGCACTTTTAGTTACTTTTTCAGTGATATTAACATCAAATCCCACAATTTACACTGATGACAGTTTACATTCATTCCCACAATGTACACATGAATCCACCTCAATTCTGCGAAAATTAAGTGTAATACACCTTTAGTTACTTTGTTCTTTGAAATTAACAGTCATTCCCACAATTTACTCATCAATCCCGGTAAATACATCTAAAACCAACTGAAAATACTTCTAGTTATTTTTTCACTGATATTAATATTCGTTCCCACAATTTACACTAATAGAAAATTAACATTCATTTCCACATTTTTCACATCAATCCGCGCCATTTCAGCGAAAACAGATTGTAATACAGCTTTAGTCATTTTTTCATTGATATCAACAGTCATTCCCACAATTTACAAGTGAATCCAGGCAGAAGCCACTAAAGGTAATTGAAACACACCTAGTTACCTCTTTTCAGTGATATTAACATTCATTTCCACAATTTACACTAATAAAATTAACTTTCATTCCCACAATTTACACTAAGAAACATTAACTTTTATTCCCCCAATTTACACTAATAAAAATTAACTTTATTCCCACACTTTACACTAACAGAAAATTAACAATCATTCCTGTGATTTACACTAATAAAAATTTACTTTCATTCCCACAATTTACACTAATGAAAATTAACTTTCATTTCCACAATTTACACTAACGAAAATTAACAATCATTCTCACAATTTATGCATGAATCCATGTAAATACATCAAAAACTAAGTGAAAAAACTTTTAGCAACTTTTTTCAGTGATATTAACTTTAATTCCCACAATTTACACTAATGAAAATTAACTTTCATTCAAACACTTTACACTTATGACAGTTTACATTCATTCCCACAATGTTCACATGAATCCACCTCAATTCAGCGAAAACTAATTGTAATACACTTTTAGTTACTTTGTTCTTTGAAATTAACAGTCATTCCCACAATTTACTCATCAATCCCGGTAAATACATCTAAAACCAACTGAAAATACTTCTAGTTATTTTTTCACTGATATTAATATTCGTTCCCACAATTTACACTAATAGAAAATTAACATTCATTTCCACATTTTTCACATCAATCCGCGCCATTTCAGCGAAAACAGATTGTAATACAGCTTTAGTCATTTTTTCATTGATATCAACAGTCATTCCCACAATTTACAAGTGAATCCAGGCAGAAGCCACTAAAGGTAATTGAAACACACCTAGTTACCTCTTGTCAGTGATATTAACATTCATTTCCACAATTTACACTAATAAAATTAACTTTCATTCCCACAATTTACACTAAGAAACATTAACTTTTATTCCCCCAATTTACACTATTAAAAATTAACTTTATTCCCACACTTTACACTAACAGAAAATTAACAATCATTCCTGTGATTTACACTAATAAAAATTTACTTTCATTCCCACAATTTACACTAATGAAAATTAACTTTCATTTCCACAATTTACACTAACGAAAATTAACAATCATTCTCACAATTTATGCATGAATCCATGTAAATACATCAAAAACTAAGTGAAAAAACTTTTAGCAACTTTTTTCAGTGATATTAACTTTAATTCCCACAATTTACACTAATGAAAATTAACTTTCATTCAAACACTTTACACTTATGACAGTTTACATTCATTCCCACAATGTTCACATGAATCCACCTCAATTCAGCGAAAACTAATTGTAATACACTTTTAGTTACTTTGTTCTTTGAAATTAACAGTCATTCCCAAAATTTACTCATCAATCCCGGTAAATACATCTAAAACCAACTGAAAACACTTCTAGTTATTTTTCAGTGATATTAATATTCGTTCCCATGATTTAAACTAATAAAAATTCACTTTCATTCCCACAATTTAGACTAATGAAAATTAGCTTTCATTCCCACAATTTACACTAATGAAATTTCACATTCATTCCCACAATTTACACTAATAAATTTACCTTTCATTCCCACGATTTACACTAATAAAAATTAAATTTTATTCCCCCAATTTACACGAATGAAAATTAACATTCATTCCCGTGATTTACACTAATATAAATTAACTTTCATTCCCACAATTTACACTAATGACAATTAACTTTCATTCCCACAATTTACACTAACGAACATTAACAGTCATTCCCACAATTTATACATGAATCCAGGTAAATACATCAAAAACTCATTGAAAACAATTCTAGTTACTTTTTTCAGTGATATTAACTTTCATTCCCACAATTTACACTAATGAAATTTCACATTCATTCCCACAATTTACGCATTAATCCACCTCAATTCAGCGAAAACTAATTGTAATACACCTTTAGTTACTTTGTTCTTAGAAATTAACAGTCATAACCACAATTCACACATGAATCAAGGTAGATGCATCCAATGTTAATTGAAAGCACTTCTAGTTACTTTTTTTAGTGATATTAACATTCATTCCCACAATTTACACTAATAAAAGTTACCTTTCATTCCCACAATTTACACTAATAAAAATTAATTTTTATTCCCCCAATTTACACGAATGAAAAGTGACATTCATTCCCGTGATTTAAACTAATAAAAATTAACTTTCATTCCCATAATTTACACTAATGAAAATTAACTTTCATTCCCACAATTTACACTAACGAAAATTAACAATCATTCCCACAATTTATACATGAATCCAGGTAAATACATCAAAATCAATTGAAAATACTTCTAGTTACTTTTTTCAGTGATATTAACTTTCATTCCCACAATTTACACTAAAAAAAATTAACTTTCATACCCCCAATTTACCCGAATGAAAATTAACATTCATTCCCGTGATTTACACTAATAAACATTAACTTTCTTTCCCACAATGTACACATGAATCCACCTCAATTCAGCGAAAACTAATTGTAATACCCTTTGGGTTACTTTGTTTTTTGAAATTAACAGTCATTCCCACAATTTATACCAATAAAACTTTACTTTCTTTCCAACAATTTACACTAATAAAAATTAGTTTTCATTCGAACAATTTACATTAATGAAAATTAACTTTCATTCCCACAATTTACACTGATGAAAGTTTACATTCATTCCCAAAATGTACACATGATTCCACGCTAATAAATATAAAACTTAATGAAAAACCTTTTTACATGTTTCACATGTAAAAAAGTTTCACATTTTACATCATTCCCAGAATTTACACATGCTTCCACGCTAATAAATATAAAACTTAATGAAAAACCTCTTTACATGTTTTCAGTGATTTTAACATTCATTCCCGCATTTTACAAATGAATAAACGTAAATACAGTTAAACATAATGACAATATAACATTCGTTCCCACAAATTTCACCAATGAAAATTAACTTTCATTCCCACAATTTGCACTAATAAAAAGACTTTCATTCCCACAATTTACACTAATAAGAATTAACTTTCATTCCCACAATTTAAACTAAGAAAATTAACTTTTATTCCCCCAATTTACACGAATGAAAATTAACATTCATTCCCACAATTTACACTAATGAAAATTAACTTTCATTCCCACAATTTACACTAAGAAATTTTAACTTTCATTCCCACAATTTACACTAACGGAATATTAACAATCATTCCCACAATTTACACATGATTCCACGCTAATCAATATAAAACTTAGTGAAAAACTTTTTTACATGTTTTCTGTGATACTAACATTCATTCCCGCATTTTACAAATGAATAAACGTAAATACAGTTAAACATAATCACAATATAGCATTAATTCCCACAATTTACAGTAATGCAAAGTAACATTCATTCCCATGATTTAAACTAATAAAAATTAACCTTCATTCCTACAATTTACACTAATGAAAAATTACTTTCATTCCCACAAATTACGCTAACGAAACTTAACAATCATTCCCACAATTTATACATGAATCCAGGTAAATACAGCAAAAACTAATTGAAAACACTTTTGGTTACTTTTTTCAGTGATATTAACTTTCATTCCTGAAATTTACAACAATGAAAGTTAACTTTCATTCCCACTATTTAAACTAATAAAAATTTACTTTCATTCCAACATCTTACACTAAGAAAAACTAACTTTTATTCCCCCAATTTACAGGAATGAAAGTTAACATTCATTCCCATGATTTAAACTAATAAAAATTAACTTTCATTCCCATAATTTACACTATTGAAAATTCACGTTTCTTCCCACAATTTACACTAACGAAACTTAACAATCATTCCCATCACACAAGCCTTCCTTCCCTCGTCTCTTGCTTCACCTGACTCATTGGGATTGAATTCTTTTGGCCAGGCAAATGCATCTTTGCCTTCTTTGAGCCATTTTGGTCCTTCCCACCACAAGTCATTCACGCTCAGCTCCCTCGCATTGGCACCTTAGATCCTATATCAGCAGGTTTTTCTTTACCTGCTACATGTCCCCAGTCTTCCTTGCTTGTTAGCCTCGTTCACCGGATGCTGAACAATGTTCTTCCATTCACCTTGATTGTTATCCAGCCAGAATCTAACAGAATCAAATTTTAATTGTGAACTAAGAGCATTTCTCACAGTCTCCATAAGTGTCACTAGAATGCGAGCGGACATGAGCTCAAGTCTGGAGATAGACAAGCCTTTCAAGGGAGCTACCCGAGTTTTAGAGCATAGCAAGTTAACATATGTGCCTTTAGTTGTTTCACAAACACGAAAAATCATAGCACAGTAAGCATGTTTGCTTGCGTCTCCGAAGCCGTGTAGGGTTATGCTGATAACATCTCCCTCAACATCTGCTAAAGTGCACCTTGGAACAGAAATCGTATCAGTTACCTTCAAATCATGCAGCCAGGCATTCCACCTGTTCTTTTTCTCTTCAGGAAGTGGACTATCCCAGTCAAGCTATTCCACACAAAGTTCTTGAAAGAGAATTTTAGCAGTTACTGAAATTGGACTGATTAGCCCCAAATGTTCAAACAATGTTGCCAGGGTACTTAATATTCCCCGCTTAGTGACAATTTCTGATGGGGTTCTTGCTGTTCGGCCAATATCAAATTCAAGAGTGTCCTGGTCACTGTCCCATGAGATTCCCAAAACCTTGGTTTTTCCTCCCATATTGTTTGACACTCCTTATGTCTCCTTGGCATAACTGCAAGCGTCTCCAACCTTTTCTGGAGAGTCCTGACCTGCCTGTCTCTCAGTCGCTGTTATTTGCTCACCCAAGTCCTTGTCATTGGTCTTCCACTTTCTTAACCTAAATCCCCCTTCCTTCATTCTCTCCCTTGCCTTCTGATACAACTCCAAGGCAACTGACGCATCTTTGCAGCTTGTCACCAGATTATCTACGAAGAACCATTCAATCATGTCTCTTAAAAAATCTGGATCCGAATCTTGATAAGTTTGCAAATGAAATCTTAAAACCACATTTAAGAGAAAAAGAGAACTAGATACACCAAAGACAACTCTGTTAAACCGATAGGTCACAATGTCTGCTTCTGAGTCATTGACATTGCGCACCCACAAAAATCTCAAGGAGTCCCTGTCTTCAGGATGAATCTCAATATTCAAGAACGCTTTCTCGATGTCACCCACTATAGCCACTCTATTTGCCCTGAACCTTAAACAAATATCAAATATGAATGGGGTCAATGCTGGGCCCTTATGCAAGCAGTCATTAAGTGAGGTGTCAGACTTTCTGTCTTTGAAGGATGCGTCATACACAACCCTTACCTTGGTTGTTTCTACACCTTCCCTGCAAACTGCTTGATGAGGCAAATAAGAAACCTTGTTAGCTGTTTCTAAGTCTGATACTTCCTCTATTACATTAATTGCCAGGGCATAATTAGAAGGTACTGGACCATGTCCTACCTTCCAGGGCAAACCTACAGAATACCGTTCACCTGTAAAGAGGATATTATCTACAACACTTTCATGGACTTCGTCCTTTTCTCTTATTCCAAGAGAATCAAGGTCCCACAACTTCTGAAAGTTAGCTTCCATTTCCTGCTTTTTACTGGGTAAATTTTCATGAACAAAATTAGCATTAACCATATCATTAACATGCAATCTCTCACCTTTAATTGGTCCAGAGAGTACCCATCCTAGGGTGGTTTTAACAGCAACTGGTTCTCCAGGCCCCCCTCGTATTGACTCAGATTCTTGAACTGCCACAAAAAGTCTGATCCACAAATAATATCTATCTCCAGATGTTCCTCCTGTTTACTTACATCTGAGAAAAAAATTGTTTTCAAATGTGCAAAGCATTCCTTAATCTCTTCAACATGAATATTTGAAATTTTAGAGATTTCATCTACTTCAAATGCTTCAACATTAATAAATTTACCTTTAAACAATGGATTAACAGAAAATTTGTAAACATTTCTAAAGTATATCTGTGCTTGGGTCTCTCCAAATGCTTTGATTCCAAGCTCCTCGGTTCTGTCTAGATTTAAACCCAACTTACCTGCAGCCTTTTTGCTTATAAATGTCTTCTGGCTTCCGGTGTCAAACAGCACCTCTGAGCAATCTTCTGGATTATGCGTCTTCTCACAGAAAATGCACTTCCCTTCTTCTTTGGTGAACAAGGATATTGTTCACCAAAGAAGTACTTTGCTGTTTGTGTTCCTGTTTTGTTTAGGCCTATCATCTCGGTGAGTCATCTGTTGTCCAAAAATAGGCACGTGACTCTCTTGAACCTCAAGTTCCTTTCCCAAAGCGAAAATAAACTCATCCAGTGTCCAATCTAGGTGATTTTTCCCACCAAAACGAATCATATTGAACCTGATCCCCTCAGGAACCTTCTCCATTAGAATCGGTACGATGATGGAACTATATGAATTCTTGTCTGCATCAATAACCTCGAGTCCACGATAATGAATCTCGATTTGATCGTGCAAATTCCTAAAGCATGATGAATTTTTCTCGCTAAACACGCCCTGCAGATTGATCATTTCGTTGATGTGGGCTCTTTGAATCACCCCTGGTTTGGCAAATCTCTTTTTCAGAATTCCTACGGCAGTTTCGTAGTCCTTGTCAGTCAAAAGTATTCCAGCTATGACGCTTCTTGCCGGCTCTTCTAAATAGCTACGAATATATTTAAATTTATCAACGTTCGCCTCTTCGTCGTGTATGGCACTTTCAAAGGCGTCCCAAAATTGCCATTCTGACACCTTTCCTGAAAACTTTTTCAATTCTAGCTGCGGTAATCTCGCTTTTTGTCGTGAGGTGTTTCTATGAGAATTCCACCCCAGAGCTGGGGACGGTAGTCAGAAGTTCGGTAGGCGATGTATCGCTTGCGATGGTGCTGATAACGCTAAGGTTTGACGCAATAAAAAACAACGAACGTTTTGCGGTGCGGTACGGCTGACCCGAAGGCCGCCACTGTACCACTGGTCTTCAGACTGCTTACTTTCTCACTGAATCTGACTTAATCTGCTCTGAATCTTACTTCTCTACTCTATTTAAGTTCACAATAATAATCAAAACAAGCGTGGTGACATGGTGCTCCATTCTTGTGCACCTGGGACCCTAGTGTGCAATGGCACGCGCCTTCACACTTTTAAGCGGGTGCACCAGCCAACCACGCTCATACTTAACAATACTGTAAACAAATACGTGTCAAATACAAGAAAACAATTATAGTTACAACGACCCACACATCATTTTGCTCTTCGACGTATGGTTTCACTGGCGTTCGATGCAACCGAAATAGACTCCATACTTGCGCTTCTCGCAACCCTGGGATACTCAACCTCGCCCAACATGTCTTGAAGGCAAATCCTTGTGAAAGTAATTTTCTCTCTGATTTCGTTCGCGTCGTCTGCCTCTTGTTCACAATCACTTTCTCACACGTCGTCTTCGATCATACATTCCAAAATTTCAGAGTCGAGTCTCGTCGATTCGATTTTCTGAGTTTTCTTCCAAGTTCGCTGACCATTGTCTAAGCCGTCTGGGATCCAAATCATAGCTTTCTGCCTTCTGGGCATCAGCGATCTTGTTCAGAAGCTTCCTCACAACTCCTCTCGCGGTCTTTCGTTTCTTCTTTAATTTGTCTAAATCCATTTCTTCGATAAAATATCCAGCTCGGTGGACCATATGTGGAGATTTTTCGGCTCTCCCTGATTCTTTTATAGTTATATCTCAGAATTCACTCAAGAAATAGATGTTCTTCGTTGAATAACACTTATATCGCTATCAAAAATGCGTACACACTCTGCGATATTCTAGAAAGACTGATACACTGACTCATTGCAACGTATTTTACAACGGAAAGAATCTTGCATACAATTAGCCATATAAGGTTAAATAACGAGTTTTTTGGTAAAATAAAAGTAAAAAGCTTCCAATAAGAAAAAGATACATACATAAGTCGGCTAACACACCTAAGACTTAGTCAGTTTCCTGCCTCGTTTCGAAGATGAGGTATTTACGTAAGCAAAGTCTAAAGAATCTTCTAGAAATATGAATCATAGGTAAATGTCACATGGCTGTGTGGTTAGCGTTGCGATGCTATGCCCCTTCGCTGGGGAATTGCCACAATATGTATACAATCTTGAGAATCTTCATATAATTCATCGCTATCTTCCACGTCATTGAATTTGTTGTTTGCAATACGTCGAAAGCCAGCCATTTTGATAGAAGTTTCAATTTTGTTTGAACGTGTTGTTTTTTGAATGAGTTGGTATTTGAATGAAACAAAATGAGCACGACCATGATATACATGTTTACATGTTAATTTGCTTGTTGCTGACAGGTCGTATTTGATGAGAAGAGACCCTGTTGCGAAAATTTGGAGCATTTCAAGTCGGATACGCATTAATTAGATAATTGCATTACGCAACACGCTGGGTTAGACGGACTTGGTCATGTTTCAAGCTCTCGTGTAGATGGGCCCTTAGTGGCATCTCCTCATTTGTTTTTTAAAATTGTTGGCATTTTAAAGCCTGAAAGTTGACTTGCCCTGTATTGAAGCATGACGTGGTTATCTGTTCATCACTCAGCCTTTCCCTTCCTTTCCTCTCGGTGATAATAAAACTGGCTAACGTTGTGATACATTTTGGCTTATATCATAATTTCCATCAGTTCTATAATATAATTTATCAAATTTGCCGTATACTTGGTTTTGGCAAAATAATTATGCATTACCGCTGCATTTTCCACCCAGGCTTTTCTCATAGATCATGAAATGCTAAATTGATGCGCTATTAAAAGTTGCTCAAAATCAATAGTTTGGTTGACCGGACATGTAATTCTGCCATAAAATTCTAAACATTTGTGATTACTTTAAAGGTAGAAACTTTTGCGGGAAGAAACTTTCGCGAGGCGATAAAAACGCGAAATTTCTGGAATTAACTTTCGCGTTTTAGGCAAAATCGGATATTCTGCGAGAATAAACTTTCGCGAATTCCAAGTCTGAACAGAAACTTCAAACAGAAACCTTGATGTAGTTTCTATTCAAAGTGAAGCTTTTTCATAAATTTTTCTCATTTTTACAACGTTAACAGAAGAAGAACAATATTGTAATAAGTCAGCTTCGTTTCCATATTCACTCTGCCTTTTCTGCCTTCCCTTTTCTTTGCATGAAACTAACTACAATGAATAAATATTTTTCTTTGTTAATGGCCTTTCACTCTGGGATTACCAATTTTTCACAATAGCGTTTTTGCAAGAATAAACTTTCGCGAATTTCCAATTTTGAAATTTTTATCAAGAATAAACTTTCGCGAATTTCATATTTTAGAAAATTTCGCGCAATAAACTTTCGCGAATTTTGTCCAAAAACGCTAAAATCGCGAAAGTTTCTTCCCGCGAAAGTTTCTCCGATTAAAGTATATTGGAGCCAAAGGCAGAGTAAAGGTGTATATTTTTTACAGACAAATATGATCAAATCCAGGACACCACACCAGAGTGAAACCCATCATTCTGTTGGAAATTTTTTTGACTCCACGTTAAACTTTGAGATCATCGATCTTTGCACAATGTTTACACTCCTGGAATTGATACACAAAAGTACAAGCTATGGTTATTTTCATGCCTTGTTGGTCCAAAATAGCAAAATTCTGCTGTACCCGTTCAGGACCTGCTTGGCCCAGCCATTTTACAAATTTTAGGTGGCCCTATCCAGCTCAAGTCTCAGAAATTTCTTTAATTGAATGGATTTCGAATTGATATTGTTGTTTGAAACTGCCCCGCACCACTAAAAATTCACACTCTATATCTCGGGACTGCAGCTTTGAGATAAAAAAACCAGTGTGGTTGCAGTATAAACGCGATTAAGGACCTATTTATATGGAGAAGGGCCAGCCCTCCTAGGAGGGCTAGCTCTCCTAAGGGGGCTGGATTTGCATGCTTGTTTACATGAGAATTTGCTTCCAGCCCTCCCAAGCGGGCTTGGGAGGGCTGGAAGCAAATTGGAGGGCTGGACGACAGCCAGCGTTTCCACAGCTATTCCTTCACTGTGATAACTTGTCGCCACTTCTGCTCTTGACCAAGCGTATTGTTTTGGCCTATCACCATCGAAATCTATATTTTTGAACTCCATTATACTTTTATATTTATGGAGATCAGTGATTAGAATGTCCGCCATGTCAGGTCAGAAGTCCAGCAAAATTGTTAGTTTTTGAATTGGTATTTTCACGGCTAACAGCCACTTTTTATTTGACAGCAGATGCAGTGTGTGTTTGACGCGTGCGCAAAACAATATTTTCCAGCCCTTCTGGGCGAGTCAGCCCGCTTGATCGCATTTATATGGAAAATTTCCATCCCTCCGTGGCGAGATCTAGCCTAGTCAATAAAGAGATCTCCCCTGAGAAGGCTGGCCCCCCCTTCTCATGTAAATGAAAAGGGATTTTATGAAGCATCAAATAGAAAGGCGAGATCTCGGCAAAGAGGGCTAGCCCTCCTAGGAGGGCTGGCCTTTCTCCATATAAACAGGCCCTAAATCGCCCCTTTTCTTGTAAAAGAACTTAAGGTTTTTATAGCAAATGAGGCACCAACAGATTCCTCAGATCCTTAATTAATGCGTGGCATGATTTAATTTTCGAAATGCGTTTTGATTTTATTTTTATTTTGGCAAACAGACATATCTTTGGGTTCAATTTCTTGTAAAGTTGCCAAATGTTCTTCAATCCAACTTAAAAACACCAACAGTTTCCACCACCTAGAATCACAAATACCATCTTTGGGATGCTTTCCTTTTCAGCGGGAACCTGCCAATATTCAAGTCAAATCCAGTGTAGAAAAATACTTTCTGGCCATTCAATAATATCATTCACTTTGGGTAATGGATATGCATCCTTTACCATGGATATTCGTCAGAGCAATTCTCCATGCAGGCCATGGAGAATTGCTCTGACGAATTACTCCAGCTTCTAGCATTTCATTAAGTTGCTCATCGATAACTTTCTTGAAGGCTCGTTGTAATCTTCTTGGCAACTGCTTAACTTGGCCTTGCATCCGCAGTATCAACAGCACGCACTGTAATATGCGGGGCACCAATATCTTTCAGTGTAGAAGCAAAAACCTCCTGATGATCATGTAAGAACGCTTCTATCATTCTTACAGATACATATTTCTGACCCTAAGAATTCTTGCTCTTTGTTCTCTCAAAGTAACAATCTTATTGTTTTCGATTTCTCCCGGCTCAATGGCATCTTTGGCCCAAGTTCGCAGTGCATGGAGAGGAGCTGTTCATGATGGCTTGGAACACATGCGGCTACTTAGAATCGAGGAAAGGTGCCAAGCACGACTAAGAAGGAAGAATCTGCAGAAGACTGCCCAAACTGACCTGAACTGTGGTTCATGCGGGAGACCTTGCCAAGGCAGTGCCAGCCTGGAGGCACACATGGCCAACACCAGCTTCTGTCTCAGTGAATCAAAAGTTCAGGATAGACGTATCGTCCTTGATTGTCAAAAATTATGGACTCCAAGGCCTTTAAAATTTTCCTCATTTGCTTTTAAATGATCTAGTTTCGTACCCTTTAATTATTTGATTCTCTTATAAATAGTTCTTAAATGCAATTTAAGAACAGTTAATGGGCGATAGAAATTGCAATTGCGAAATAGCCTCGTGTGCATGTATCAACATGATCCCATAAGGGTGTGGTTAACGAGCCCAGCAGATAGATTGACGGCGGTCATCTCTTTGGCAATTTATTCAAGGCATGTTCGTGCAAAGTTTAGATGCAACAATCATTCTAAGGCCTAACGCATAGAACAAGGATTGACTTCTCCCACCCACCCTGTCCTCTTTTATTGTTTGTTTGAGTTTAAATTATGATTTCAGTCATTAGTCTGCAGTTTAACCAATCCGGTTATTACTGCCAGGTGTATCGGCCGAAATTTGCACAGCAAATCGGTATCACCGACCGTAAAAGCTTATTCCTACTCAAGCAATCCGGGCTGGTATGCTTAACGCCCAATTTCTTGAGATAACATTAACCAGTAATAATAATTTCAACAGGAAGAGACTGTCTTTCTTAAGAAGCAATCACTTTGGCTATCACTGTTCCCTTATTCATCAAATCTCCATCAGGCTCCACAATTCATCAGAAGCCCTAGGGTTGCCTATGTTTGCTTTGCTTATGACCTCGTTTTGACCTGGCACAAACACATCTTCAGAGAACAAAAAGTCAGGATGAAGTAAGCTTGAATCATGCAAAAACAATTTGATTTCCCTCCATCTGCAAATTTTTTTTCTTCACGGAAATAGTGATTTCACGGTCAACTACCCTATTCAATTCCAACAAAATATTCTGTCATATTCTATCTACCAGATGAAACTCAACATCAAGTTTAACTTGTGGTCTGAACCCATAGGCTTTAAGCGCGTTTTTCCAAGAATTCCAAGTGCAATATTAGTTGCAGCTAGTGCCACAATTTCAGAGTACTCCAATTTATCTTGAGTCTTGATTTAATTTCACCTTTCTTGCCTCATTAAAGAAACTGATGCTCTATCAATCACACAAAGAACATAATTTCTAGTTATTTCTGCTTCCCATTTCCAAAGTTTGTTTTTTGTTAGCTGCAATAACTGATGAAGGCTGTGTTCTGGCTTCGCTTTTCTTGCCAGGAATATGCCTTGAAACACCATCTTCAACCTGGAGACTCAAATCAATTTAATAATTTTTTGCAAAAATAACATTTCCTTTCTTCAAAATTGGCAACAAAAAACTTGATTTCATCCTTCAAACCGCCAATGGTACTTCTGGCAGCCTCAAAACGTCTTGCAACTCCCAATGCCTGTTATGAGACCCTTTATACAAATATGCGAAGAAAAATTATTGCATTTTAAAATAAATGTTGTAAAGGGCCTTAAAGTAAATTAAACTAACGAAATTTAAAGAGATAAAATATTCGCTGTGTGATGAGAAATGCAACCATAGCGGGCTGCTGTAAACAAAATTAGTTAAAGGTGAAGTAATGAGTTTACTCACTGAACATTATACCGTCATGGGCAAAAGGTGTTAAAACCAATGAAGAGATGGCCATACTCAGGACCATAAAGAGAAACTGAATGGTACCCTGAAAAAACCTGGGATATGGTCCATCATCGGTTATGGCCATGACGACATAAGATGAACTCGTAAATTATTGATAAGACAGCAGAATTAAATGTAGCTCGCATTTCAATTAAATTGTTGATAGAGTATGAAGTAAGGTAGGCTAGAAGAATAGAGTACTATGGGTACTGCCGCCCACCAACTAAGTTGTTGGTAGAGTGGGTATGGCAGCCCACCGTCAAAAACAGAAGGCAAAATCTGTGTTTATCTGTGTTGAAGACCTACAAGAAGTCACTGACCTCAGCAGCACCAAAGCTATACCGACATACTGACTGCCGTACCCCACGTCTGGCGGTGGAAGTTCTCAAGTCAGAAAACCATCCCACGACACATGCCTTTAGGCTTCTATAATAACAAATTGCCCTGGATACCACCCAGTGTATGGATACCACCCGGGTATGTGCAGTACAGTGGATGACTCTTACATCAGTACAGTGTGGGGATATCATGATGCGTTTGAAGAGATGAAGTCTCTCAAATTTACAGCACAGCCTCCACTGCACTGATATTATCCCTCCACTGTACTGAACAGCCTCCAATATACTCAGTGCTATCCACCCACACAAATCATGCTACCTCTCCAGTGAAGTGTACTAATGTTATCTCTCCATTGTACTGCAGAAACACAAACAAGTTGCATGGACCTCCATCGATTTGCAAATTCAGTTTTAGTCCATCTCCTATTCAGCTGTTTTGCTTTATCGTTCACCTTGCCCACGCTTGAGCCAATAACGAGTTTGTAGCCAGCTTATTGAGCAATCGCTGCCGTTGCGCAATTTCTGTATTTTATGAATTTATGTGTGTACTTTATATGAGTATACACCCTTTTTTTATAAGAAACCCTTTATAAGAAACCATAAGCTCCTATTTTCAAAATTAAGAAACTTTGGTAGGAGATTTTGTGTGACTGAACAAGGTTAAAAAACTTTCTATGTTGTTTTAACGAGAAAAAATGTTCAAAACAGCTTGCACACTTCATTCCCATAGATTTGTAACAAATCCCAACAATTTTAAGAAACTTGCTAACAAACTTTCCCTACCATAATTGGGTACAAAACCCTAAGAAACTAACTAGGAAACCCTTGTACGAAAATTTTGCATAGTTTCTTTTAGAAAAATGGGTGTACTCATATAAAATGCACACACAAATACAAACGGGCCAGGAGGCGCACTGTCGTCTGATTTGATTTTGTCAAACAAGATATTCCCACACAAATTAACAATTTTTTTCATGTTCTCTCAAGGTCTGGTTATACTCTAGATAATAAATTAGATGTTCCTCCAGACATACAACAAATAACCTGTCGTGTCATATGTGTCAAATCCTGAGACAAACACACACCGACTGTCTCGCGTTGTATTCCTTGGCAGATTTGGAAGCGAAAAGCATCGTAAACAGTTTATATTTGATTCTGGTGAATAAAATTAACGCATAGATTAAATTCACAAGCTACTTCATTGAAAATGGAAGCTGGTAATTTTTTTGACATTAATTTATTTCATTATAACATGAAATTTCCATTCTCGCGCATATTTTTGCATTGGGTAAAAATGCTGTACAAGTTGAGGAATGGCACACCCAAAAAAAAGTGACTGAAGTAATATATGAAATGTATGATAAGATGTTTCAATGTTCTTTAGGTAAATACCTCATGTTTTACCACTTTTCTCGCTTGTTATAGTTGACTCGTGATGCTTTAACTGTGTTGTTAAAGCGTCAAAAATTATTATCAAAATGGCGCGTATACACTATAAGATAACCGTTTCCGTTTTTAGCATTTTTAAATTGGGAATATCTAGTTCATTCTCTACAGTGTAACCTGAGAGCAATCAAATTACTTGGTGCCAGTCACAAGGCTATTTGGGCCAACTGAGTTTCTGAACTTTACAAATAAAGTCAAATTTACAGCCAAGCCTTTGGGATGATAAACGCGCCGCAACAAATCCAGCTTCAACTGTATGATAACAATTTCAGCTGTACAAGAAAAAGTTGCTGAAGGTAAATAAGCTAAAAATACAAATTATAATTTGGACTGTGAGAGAAACGAGCTATTTATTATAACTTTGAATTATGCAAAAGCAATAAATTTTCCGTGCTCATTCTCGAGAATCTTAGTCGAATGCATGCAATTAATGTCGAGCATTGTATTTTCAAGATGTTTATAAATGTTAGAGCAAGATCTGCCTGATCATGCTGGTTCACCAGGGATTTTCAAGAGAAAGTGCTGCTCTGGAGGCTGTACTACGGAACCTTTGAAGATTTTCCATCACACCCCCTTTATCGAGAATTCATTTTTTACTGAGCGCATCTCCATCAACTTACTTATCAGTACGGTCCTTCTGTGAAATTTCAACATGGTCACAAATGCCAACGAACTGTTACTCGGTGTGAACGGTTCCTTGGCGGGAACGGTTCCCGGAGAATCAAAGAATTGTTCCTCGGCTCCAGGTATCCCGGTTCCCCGTTCCTCCTTTTAGAAATAGTCGCCCGCAAGGGGGGATCCCACTGGAGCGCAACTGAAATCTAGGAAAGCGGGGGCAGAAAATTTTCGAAAGTGAACATTCCATCCCGCTTACTGGTACAAAAAAAACGTGAACTGTGCACACAATCATTTTGTTCATTTTCAATTTCTCACGTCACAACGTTCAAGTGATAATTTCTACTTCTGCTGTAGGCGGGAGCAAGACAGGGTTTTTTAATAAACAGGATTCAAATTTGTCTCGCCAATTGAGTTGGCCTTGTTAAGTAGACTCTTACATATTAACCCTGGAAATTTAATAAATTAAGAAAAGTAATTAATAAATAAAATCCAATGAACACAATTATGAAAGAATTAACACAATAAAGAATTATCACAATTAACAAAGAGTAAAAAAATTTCAAAAATCAAAGCAATGTAAGACTGTTCAAAATAGTCTACGTTTTAAGCTACTGCATTTATCAATAGAGTCGTCATTTTATAAACCATGACCCCCATCTTGCAAGAAACGTTCCAAAAACATTTTTTGTTGTATATATGAGTCACTAATTATTCTTTGAAAAAGTGCAATATTCGTCAAGACATGATGCAGTCTTTTTTCCGACCATCGGTATGAAGTTGCGTTTCAGGGAAAAGCTAGTTTGTGTAGCTACTTCATACCTTCTAGCATTGAAAAGTCAAGTTTGAGAAGCTACTTCAAGCAAAGCTATGCTTGGTGTCAAGAGGAATTGTTCATCTCAGTCCTCGGGGCCCTTTTTTGTTCAGAATTCTACATCTGATCAAGTTCTGGCATCAGTCAGTTCCCTTCACAATATGATGAGTCATTGCCAGAACTTGCACACAAAACAAAAAAATTGTTTAACCCATTCAAACTAGTTGCCAACCTTTGAAATTATTGAGCTTATTCTCTGGCATTATTTTATTGAAATATTGCAGCCGATCTACCTCGCGTCTGCGCCTTGCACTTTTCGATAGTGTCCTATGGGTGTTGGGGAGATGTGGTCATTTGTCGCACTATAATATATTATAACCCCCTCTTCCATCATTGCCATTATAGTGAAATCCCACTAATTCGAATCCTGAATGATTCAAACATCGTGTAATTCGAACCAATTTGCATTTCTCTGGAAAGTTTTGCTAGTAGTATTTTGCAAGTATCGGGACTCTACTGTGCTTATTTTTCTACATCATCTTCATAGCAACATAATTTACGTCACAGATGCTTATTGTCTCCCATTCTTTTTTATTTATTAGCATCATTGGTTTCATGCCTCTCCTTGTTTTATTATCATTTTTACAGAGCTAGCTGGGAGACGCTTCGAAAAATTTTCTGCACTGGAGAGTCGAAGTATAAAATATCAAAACAGTGCCATCAGTGCCATTACACGCATTATTATTATTATTTTGTTTATCATACTCTATCAGTTCTTGACGTTCGCGACTAGCTGAACATTTTTTCTTTTAGCAGCGAAATTAAGAATCTCCTTCGAAGCTCAATTATCAGCAATCAATGATGTTAAACCTTTTATGTAAGTTATTCTTTGTCTGCTATTAGCTCTCTTTCCAACTACTTTTCTTCTACATTAAGCTTTTCAATGCGTTCTTATCTGATGACACGACAAACAAGCAGAGTCCAGAAAAAGTCACGGCTCCACGGCACTGAGCCGGAGGAAGGCTTTGGTTTTTATGGTCATTTTTGAGGAAGGTTTACTAATTTTGTAAAAATTTCGGTTTGAGGAAAAATTTCAATATTCTTTATGAAATCATTATCATTCTGTAAAAAGCTAAACAGCAAACTTTGTGTTATATATGTCACTCAACTATGTAGACATATGGATTACATAATTTCCTCAAAAAATTATCAATTACATTTGACTCTCTGTAGCGTTTAGGATTCGCAGAGAGAAGAACAAGCACAAAATGACAACCGTTCTAAGCAGTAACTGTATAATTCTGATTCTTCAACTCTCAACTCTAAGTTATATATTTACTCAAGGTACAAGGTTCAATTCTAATTCATATACATATTATAAGGCTGCCGAAGAAGGTATTAAAAGTAAATAAGAAGAAGATATTAAGTGTTATAAGAAAATATCAAGTGTCATTAAGTACCGGCCTTATTGGCGGCAATATTACAAGAAATCCCGCAATCTACAATAGCGGCACGCTACACCATCCCCCCCTTAATTTAATTATAAAGAAGTTCTCCAAACCTCAACGGCGGATTTTGCCTCAGTCGTGCGGGTCGAGTGCGGTCATTAGAAGGGTGCGCAGGGTTTCCGCGCACAGGGCTACCCGCCGGGATACCTGGGACAGGCTCAGGGTTCGAAACAAACAAGGGTGTGTTTTCCTCTTCAATAGCAGGTTCCCCAACCACAACTTGATTTTCTGCCGACTCAGTTACTGGGTAGTGCGGCTCACCTCGCCCGGATGGCACAACGCTGACCTTAAGATTATCATGGTGAACTACCTTAGTTTTACCATCTGCGCAACGTATCCAATAATTCACCCCCCGGTTTTCAAGAATTTCATACGGGCCGAGCCACCTTTTCCCAAACTTCCACGTTTTGGGGCGACGCAGCCATACGGAACTACCGACTGGATGAGGATGCCATTCAGCTACACGGCGATCGTAATAATTTTTCTGCCTAGCACGACTTTGATCTAAGTTATGTTGCGCAGTCCGCTTAATACTCTGCAGCTTTTGCCTTATCGTCTGAGAATATTCAGATTGATCAGAAGGGTTTTTTAATGGTAAGCTAAGATCTAATTCTAGCGGTGTGCGCGCTTCGCGACCGAAAACCAGTTCGTATGGACAAAACCCAGTAGATTCGTGAACGCTCGTGTTATAAGCGTAAGCTACAAGACTTACCCAAATATCCCAGTCATCCTTATGCGCAGACGCAATAGACGCGAGCATGTCTTGAATAGTACGGTTCTGACGCTCAACCTGCCCGTCACACTGCGGATGATAGGCAGTAGTGCGTGATTTATGCGTGCCCATTATATCGCAAATCTCCTGCATAAGGTGACTTTCAAAATTGCGGCCTTGGTCGGAATGAATAATAGTTGGCGGACCAAATCGACTGAAAACGCGAGAAACTAAAATTTCGGCTACGGTGCGTGCTTTTTGATTGGGCGTGGGAAATATTTCGCACCACTTAGTGAAATGGTCCATAACTACGAGTAGATGTTTATTACCCCTAGCGGTTTCAGGGAGTGGCCCCATATAGTCCATGGCCCAAAATACAAAAGGCTCACTCACGGTTAAAGGCTGCATGGGTGCAGGATTACGACTAAAGTCGGATTTATTTTGCGCACAATTTTGGCAAGAACGAACAAAATCGACAATGTGTTGTTTCATCATAGGCCAGAAAAAACGGTTTTTGGTGCGTAGAATAGTTCGCTTAATGCCTAGATGACCAGAAAGTGGGTTGCTATAAATACCGTGCAGCACCGATGGAATCAATTCAGTTGGAATGACAAACGAGTACTCTGGTAACAATTGCTTTTCATGCGGACTTTTAACGAGCAACCCGTTTACAATATGCAAGGTGTCCCAGCAATGCCAATAGGCTTTTAATACAGGGTCACTACGCCAAGCAAATAGCGGTGGTTTTGGCAGTTTTGCTAACTTCAAATCAATGATAATGTTTAAGCGACTATCGCGACGCTGTGCGTCAAAAAGATTATAAGACGGCGAAGCAGTAGTGGCGCAAGTAGGAACCGAGTTTTTAGGCTTTTCGGGCAAAAACCGCGACAACGCGTCAGCGTTAGCGTTTGCGGAACCGGGCCTATGCTTGATATCAAAAGTATATTCTTGCAAGGTCATAAGCCAACGCGCTATGCGGCCCTTGGGTTCGACTTTAACCAACGCAACGCGCTATGGTCTGTCACTACGGTAAAATGCTTGCCTAGCAAATAAGGCCGAAAATGGTCAACCGCAAAAACAACAGCTAGAGCTTACTTTTCGGTAGCAGAATAGTTGGCTTCGCGAGCAGTAAGGGTTCGACTTGCATATGAAATAACATGTTCCTGCCCGGCGGAATTAAATTGCGTTAAGATGGCACCAAGGCCTAAATCAGAAGCGTCAGTCTGGAGAACAAACGGTTGATCAAGGCGTGGATACGCTAAAATAGGTGACTTGCACAACTGCGCTTTAATAGTGTTAAATGCGGTTTGTTGTAATTGACCCCATGAAAACTTGACGGATTTTTTGGTAAGCGCAACAAGCGGGGCGGTTACGGTAGCAAAATGCGGAATAAAGCGGCGATAATACCCTGCTAACCCTAGAAATGATCGGACCTGCTCTACGTTAGTAGGATTGGAAAGCTGTGAAACAGCTTCCAGTTTTTTGGGATCGGTGTGTATACCCTGCGCGGAAACTATGTGACCAAGAAATAATACACTAGCCGCACCAAAATGACACTTAGTGGCTTTAACGCGCAAATTATGCTGGCGGAAACGAGACAATACTAAGGCTAACCGCTCGCAGTATTGGTCTATGCTAGAAGACGGTATGATGACGTCATCAAAATAACATAAACATGTATCATATGTTAGTCCTGACAAAACAATTTCAATCGCTCGTTGAAACGTTGCACACCCCCCAGAAACACCAAAGGGAAGACGGAGAAATTCCCATAAGCCGTCGGGCGTAATAAAAGCGGTCTTTTCGCGGTCTTGCGGATCAACGCTAATCTGCCAATAGCCAGAACGTAAATCTAAAGTACTAAAAGTGCACGAACCGTGCAGTGCATCTAATAAATCATCAACCCTAGGCAACGGATGCGCATCTTTCTTGGTGACAGAATTAAGCTTGCGATAATCTATGCAAAAACGATAGCTACCATCCTTCTTTTTTACAAGCACAATAGGGGAGGCCCACGGACTTTTACTCGGTTGGATTACCCCCTGGTCAAGCATGTCCTGAACCTGTTTTCTAGTTTCCTCGCGAAATGCGTACGGAAGGCGGCGGGGGTATTGTCTAATTGGGTGAGCAACCCCAGTATCTATCTGGTGTTCAATAACATCAGTATGGCCTAGATTTTCAGCAAAAACATCAGAAAACGTGAGCAGCGTATTTAATATCGTTTGTCGGTCGGCAGAGCTAAGATCTTTGCTTAATGCATTTTCAATATCGCCCCGAATTTTATTTTGGGCTTCTACAGAAGGAAGTACCGGATATAACGGTTGATTGGCGGTATCACAAGGCATGTCAACAACGGGACAAAATTGACAAATACTCTGACCTGTTTGCAACTCGATATCAAAACTTGACGTATTCATTACACGGATCGGCACATTACATGACTGTGCTTGACATATTAAATAAGCCGGTAAAACATGTTGTGGTAATTTAGAATCAGAATCAAAAGGTGAAAGCATGCCTAATTGATCGCGAGCGCCGCGCGGAATTTTGCCGCTAACTAAAATTTCAGTACGTGCCGGAATGCAAACACTGTTAACTAACTCTACATTAACAGAACTCCTATTCGTAGACTGGATCAGACAACACGATTCTGGTGCACTAGCTGGGTTCTCCTGTTTATCAGTAAGGGGAACTAAGGGTGTGGACCCATGCTTACCCTCTAAAGAATAAGTGCCATTTGTTTTATATGACAACTGTAGGCCATTGCCTGTTAAGAAATCCCAACCTAATATGCATTGTAACGGTTGAATTAAATGGGATGAGATTAAAAATTCACCTGAGTAGGAGTGCTGATGAACACTAGCAAAAGACAAATTAAACCGAGCCGAGCCATCAACAGGCAAAGGCTGGCCAGTAACACCTACACAGTTTAAGTCGACTGGATCAAGCGGCGGTGAGGACTGCAAGTTTTGGAAAACACTCTTGCTAATAAACGATTTCATTGAGCCTGTATCAATTAAGGCGCTAACTGTAGACCCATTCAAAAAACATTGGACAAGGGGCTGAGAGCTCAAGGGAAAACTAGAGGCCAAGACAAAAACATTGGGGTGACCGTCAATACAGCCCTTTACTGAGGCACCCCGTTGAAGTTTAAAGAACGTGCAGAAGAAGAAGAAGATACTGCATTACCTACATTACCAACAGATACTGAATTACGACTTACATTTGTAGAAGCTAATGGCCTAGGCAAGGTTTCTTGAGTAGCATTGCGGTGGTCGGCGTTCACAAAGTTGTTGGCACACTGGTCACGGCTATGTCCCCATCCACGGCACAACGAACAGTTGACATCCCATGGACACTCTCGAGCAAAATGTCCCACTTGGTTGCAGTTGAAACAACGGCGTGGAGCACGACTGTTGCTGGTGGCTTGGGACGGCCATCTTGATCTCGGTGTTGCATTTTGCTGACGTGGCTGTTGTTGTTGCTGAGAAACAGCAGCCTGAAGCTTTTCTTGATTTTGCGTCAAGTTTGCAATGGCGGCAGTCAAACTTGTGATGGCGTCTCGAAAATCATCCGGCGGAGCAGCGTTGGGCACAGCACTGGTGCTCAAGACAGGCGACTCGTCCCGGCAAAAGTGATGAACGGCTCGGTAACGTTCGACGAACTCACGCATGTCTTGCAGCGACGGCGTAGGGTTACCTTCTAGCAGACGCAGACGAATATCGTGCGGCAAACTTTTCATAAATTGCCGAGCCAGAAGAGCAGCACGTGCGTCGTCGGACAAATCAGGCTCGGCTTTGCGTAGAAGATCTTCAAGATCCCACAGCAACAAATTCGGGTCTTCTGTGGGTCGCAACTTTCGGCAGTCAAACTCAGCGTAGAACAATTCACGGTTCACGACAGGACACAGTGTTTCTTGAGATGGGCTGACAACGTAGCATAGCTTGCCTTTTGCTCAGCGACAAGACCATGAAAATGAGCAGCAGCTGGCCCCTTCAGAAATGCAGGCAATTTCTTCAGTTTATCTTCATCCTTCCATCCGTTAGCAGAAGCACAGCACTCAAAATTACGAAGCCATGCCACAAAATCACCAGACTCGAATTTCTCAGGAATAATAGAAACAGACATCGTCGAATACAGCTTGGATCTTCAGCTCTAGCTCCTGTCACCAGATGTAGCGTTTAGGATTCGCAGAGAGAAGAACAAGCACAAAATGACAACCGTTCTAAGCAGTAACTGTATAATTCTGATTCTTCAACTCTCAACTCTAAGTTATATATTTACTCAAGGTAGAAGGTTCAATTCTAATTCATATACATATTATAAGGCTGCCGAGGAAGGTATTAAAAGTAAATAAGAAGAAGATATTAAGTGTTATAAGAAAATATCAAGTGTCATTAAGTACCGGCCTTATTGGCGGCAATATTACAAGAAATCCCGCAATCTACAATAGCGGCACGCTACATCTCAAAGCAATAGAAAATCTTGAGTTTTGCAATGGAGTTTAAAAAACCCCACTATTTTACTTCTATAAAATGAGGAAGGTCCAATTTACAGAATTGGCACCCAGAGGAAGGTTTGACCTTTTTCTGGACTCTGCAAACAAGCTTCAACTTCTTTTATCCTTATCAACCTTCTTTCTTCATTACAACTATTTAAAACATCAACATTTGTTATGAGACCCTTAATATATGTAGACATATTGATGAGATTAAAGTAAATTAAAATAAAGAAATTTAAGTGATAACATATTTGCTGGGTGATGAGAAATGCCACCATAACGAGGTTGCTGTACAAAATTAGTGAAGTACAACGGTGAAGTAATGAACTTACTCACTGAACATAATGCCGTCATGGGCAAAAGTTTTTAAAAACAATGAACAGATGGCCATACCAAGGGTCCATAAAGAGAAACTGAATGGTGCCAAAAAAGCAATCTGGGACATGGACCATCGGACAGAGGCGGACATTGGCCATATTTGGTGGTGGGGCGAATAGTGGCGATTTGCCGACAAAATTCTAAACCAAGAAGCCAAAAGTTAGAGCTCTGGCTGAGGTCAAGGGGCGAAGCCCCTATCAAGGTTTCGGGCTTTGCTACTTTTTTACCTCTCGAGATTTTTAAAATGTGAACAATTTTGAAAATAAATTACAGTTCAGTTACAATTACAAGATCTTTGAACTTTGAACGTCACACTTGAAGGCCTCTTTTGGTTCAGATGGTGCTTCATCTGAGCACAACTCGTCCAATCCTTTTTCTCGCTCTTCGGCTTGCAAAATCATATTCTGTTCCTGACTTTTCTGCGATTTCTTTCGCTTGAACAATAAACTCGTCAAACTCGTCCCCCTGGGAACATTGTTTGGGATATGAAAAAACACGTTTATTTTATTGAAGAAACATTCATCAAAGAATTAAACTGATGATACTGTAGACCATGATGTTATATGTGTTTTAGTGCAGTGCTTTGGTTTTTTATTACACATAATACATATGTATATAGTACGTTAGTGACAGGGAATTTGTCTACCTTTTCTTTTTTAAAATTTTTTTTTAATTTTGAGTCCCCCCTGGGAAAAGTAAAAGTCGGCGCCTATGCTTAGGATCATTTCTTAATGCTTGGGCTTCCTTAATGCATGTGTCGATAAAGAGAAGGGCTTCGGCCAAGTCAATCTCACTGCCTTGTAGTATTTTGCTCAGGATGTTTGTCGGTTGCATTATTTGATCAAATATGACCACCATGAGCGTAAATTCGAACTTTGATTATAGTAAGGATTCCATTAGCCTTTGTTACGATGTCAGGCACCATTTCGTCGTTTACGTCGCTTGTAAGTTAAGAAACTTTCAAGAATACGTAATAAAAATCTGTCTAAGTAAATACCGACAAAATGCCGAAAAAAGTTAACATTCACCGACAAGTAATTTTTTGGGGGGTCGTTCGCCCCCCCAAACCCCCCATAATATCCGCCTCTGCCATCGGATATGCCTATGACCATAGAAGATGAAGATGAGCTCGTTCATTATTGATAATACAGCAATAAAAATTGTAACTCGAATTTTGATTAAGTTGGAAAGTGTGGAGGTAGAGTAGAGAGGTTGGGTCGGTAGGTACAGTGGGTACTGCCGCCAACCAATAAAGTTCCTGCTAGATTGGGTAAGGCAACCCGCCATTAAAGACAGAAGGCAAACCAGTGTTTTATCTCTGTTGAAAGTCTTCAAGAAGTCACTGACCTCAGGAGCACCAAGCTCTACCGACATACAGAGTGCCGTACCCAACGTCTGGCGGTAGAAGTTCTTTTATCAGAAAACCACGACACATTCTCCACTTGTTATACCCAATATAACTTCAGCATTTGTCTAAGACCATTTTCCAAACACTTTTGATATAGCAATCCTTCGGTTCATGTTCTTGTATCATTTACAGTCAAATGTTATCATGCTACCAAGATAGTTGTTCGCTGTCTTTTCAGAACAGTACTCAAACTTTTTTAGCAATTTCTTAATTTCAGTACCGATACTTTCTTACAATGCCACATGCCCTGGTTCCGAATCTGTATATATTTGATGTGAAAAGTGGTTTTGGAGTTACGAGGCGGTTTTCCTAACACTGTCATGACATATTTCCAGGACTGGCCCGAACCTACTATGACATCATAGCAAATACCCTGTACTTTTCCGTACTGGAGCAACAATTTTAACACTCATTTTTTCGCTCCTAATAATCCTGTATCTAAATCTTGACTTTTTATTTTGATGATTAGAAACAAGTTGCTGGTCACTGTTTCTGGGATTTTGAAACAATTTTTGTGTTTTGCTACTGCGAAATCGAAATACAGAATTCACATGTGGTGGCCGTGTGATCTGTCTGCAGGGCGCAGGCAGGATGAAAATGATTGCACTGTGTGGTGTAGTATGTGAGCAAAATAATGTGTATTATGCACAGGGAATCGTCCCCAACAATCAAAGCTATAAGATAGTCTTGAGTTTTATTTCTTAATACTGGCAATTCGACTATGCTGATTCTAAATCTGTATTGAAACATTTGAAATGCTGACCATAAGTGGACATTTAATGACGTCATTTTGACACACTTTTATAAGAAATATCACGATATTATCATTTTATTCACATGCTCTAAAGGTGTCAACACAGTGCCGATGGTTTTGAGTTTTATTAAAGTTTGTTGATAATTACATGACGTCATCGAGTGCATGACGTCATAGTTTGGCATCTTTGGGATGCATGAAAGCGAAATTTTTCTGTTCGTGTGAGCTATATCGTTGATGCGGCCTGGGACATATCTTATATCAAAAGAAATATTAGATTTAAAGATACTCGCAAGTTGGTTGTCCGCGTCTTTGAGTAATAAATGTTGAAAGACCAAACTTACAATCATCAATTTACATCCAGTATGCAAAGAAAGTTTGAAAATGTTATTGAAGTTTTCTGTCAGGGTTAGTTGGAAGGCTGCCTATTTAAAATTTCTGGAAAGGAATTGGTCGGGAGGGGGCTTTAAAAGATAAAGTGGTATTGATGAATCTACTAAAACATATCCAGCATTATCAATACTCTGCATTTAAAAAGAGCAGTTTTAATATATGGATTGGTGAACACAGGTTTTATTAAGCTCAGGCCAAGTTGTGGCAAATCTCAAATACACAAATACATCAATGAACAAGGTTCAAAACATCGAACCTGGACAAGAATGATCTGGTTCTAATGATCTAATAAAGAGTGAATGCACGCACTTACTAACGATTCGTTACTTCCAGTTGTTCATAACATAAAAATTAATAATAATAAAAGCTGGCTACATGTAATTTAAGCAGGGTCAATGTTATTGCCTTTGCAAGAATAGACCTGTCATACTTGTCGAAATGTAAGCCCATGCGGGTGGAGCTAAATGATGCCAACCAATGTGTTAATGTTATTATTCTCTCAATTTTCCCTCTTTGCCTCTTTTCGCATTTATTGTTTTTTGAGTCCATTACTTTAATGATTATTTGGCACATTATTAACCCATTATTAGTTTGACTACTTTAAGCGGAGAAAGTTTCGCGAGATAAACTTTCGCGAAGCGAAAATGTCGCGAAATTTTTTAGACAAACTTTCGCGAATTTACAAATCGAAACAATTTTGCGAGATAAGCTTTTGCGAATAGATAAATATGTACAATATTATGAGATAAACTTTTCACTCTACTCTCATTTCTCATTTGAACAGGTTTTACATTTTCTTGACCTTCAAACAAATTAAGTTTCTTCCTTTTGTGCTCCTACTCTTATACTAAAAAGTTGATCCTGAAGACCATTTTTAGACATTTTATTCAGTATTCAAAATCTTTAGAAAAATATAACTGGATAAACTTTCGCGAATGAGTTTTAGAAAAATTTGCGCGTCAAACTTTCGCGAAAATGGCTAAAATTCGCGACATTCGCGAAAGTTTGTCTCGCGAAAGTTTCTCAGATCAAAGTAATCAGGTTAGTACTGTCAGGTGTGCCAGCCAAAACTTGCACCGCAAGTTGGAATCACCAAGCAGTAAACGCCATTGCTCAAGCAACTCAGACCGGTATGCCAATCGCCCAATTTTCATGGATAGCAGACACATTTAGTCAATTATTTCACTAATGAAGTCTCTGTTGATCATTCAAAAAAATAACAAAGGGCAACAAGGGAGGTCAATGGTCGTGACGCGCTAATCAGCTCATCCGACTATTTATTTTAAAAGAGTTTGAATGTTGAATATGATTTTCCCACAATAACTTTTCTGTGGTAGTTGAATATTCAAAGAATCTATTGTTTTGCGGCCTTTGGTAAAGATACCTAAATTATAACGGAATGTTATTTTAGAGTGAGAGCCAGCCGGGGGAGAGAACATAAATGTTTCAACATTATCAAGTTCATTGCTGAAGCTGACAGATTGCTTTTACCAAAGGAATTTGTTGCAATGATGTGCATCGTGTAATGCGTGCAGCAGGGAAGGAGTCAGGGAAAAATGAAGATCCAGACACAAATACTCTTGATCTGCAAAGTATTTCTAAGGCAATTAACTGCAGAAATCACCTTCAAATCAACATTGCTGTTGGAACGTCAATTCAAACTTTTGCAAATAAAAGAGCATGAAACAGAGCAGTTTGATTTCAATGACTGCTTATCTGGAGCTTGAGCAATTTTCAGAAGTGCTTTATGGAATATCTATATTTTTTTCTATTTTGAAATTTGTTGTATATTATTGCATCAAATCACAACATTTACTATATGCCACTTGCAACATTGGTGCTATCGAGATTAATCGTAATTTCTCTTTTAAGGCCCCTTCTCAATTAGGCCCCTTTAAGGTGCTTGATATAAATAAGCCCCCCCCCTGGGGAGATAAACAGAGAATTTACAGTAGACCAAATGCAACAAATTACATACACGTCTGACTGAGTAAGTTTAAACTTGGCTAATAGAAATAGTCAATTAAACTATCTAGTAAAATTGTAACTTCGTGTGCTTCTACTCTTAGATACCTAATTGCCGGGGATCGGGATAAACGACGGGGGTGGGATTTTATATTTTATGCAAAAATTTTCAAAAATTAATTAACTGGGTGGGGGGACGGCAATTAGGCACCTATAAATATGTTATGTTTTGACAATTGATGAAGCCGCTCGCACCTAACCACAGCACCTGGTCAAAAACAAAATCGTTGTATTTTTATCCAACAAAAAGCGTGGTGAGTGGAACCCCTTTATAACGGAACGGACACCAGTCAAAGAAATATTTTTGTACGTCGTGGACAGGTGTACACTGAGTTTTTTAGGAAAACTTACATCTGCAAACAAAAATATTCGTTGTCCGTTGTATGTAGAGAGATATTGCATAGATTTCGCTTTTGCAAAGAAATGACAACGGCAACAAACTAATGACAATGACAACAAACGTTTTTACTTGAATATTTGTCGTTGTTGAGAGGTATCCGTTAATGGACATTCCTATGTAGAATACTTTTGTATTCCTGCGGATGATCTTTGGCTTATGAACGGGGGGGTCTTAAATCCTCCTTGATTCACCAAATATAACATTATACCAACGAAATTAGAGTGCTATGAAATTCTCAAAAATTAAGGCTTATATCTGACATTGGTAGTGTGTTTTATATCTCCCTTTTTGCATCAAATCATTCACCAATATTTTTGGGAGTTATATTGTATTGTAACTTTTGCTTGCTGCAATGCAAGATAAGTAGAGCAGTGGGCTGTGGAATGTATTGCTGGGATACCAATGTATATGACAATGGCCCTATTATAGAGCTCTTTGAAGTGTGCTTTTTTGTGACTCGTATGGTTGTGAGGACAAAATGATAAAAAGGTTGTCAAGTCATTGTCCTTCTCATGCAAATTTCAGCCAGCAAATCAATTATCTGCCCACGTTCGCAGAAAAATGTATTGTTAGCTTTTGACTAAATCAGCTACCACGGATACGAAAGAAAATTAAACAACACCCGTCTGAAAGACGTCAATCTGAATAAATTGGTTGTTGACTCACTGCACAATTTCTATGCGGTTTAGGGGAGCAATAGGTTATGACAGCTTATTATATTTCTTGAACATTTCACGAGCACATGAATATTTGCCGATAAGTTATAGCATGTGCAGCACTGCACTCCTCAACGACCAGGCTTTTATCACATTCAGTGAAGATATCAGTTTGGAGATTAATTGTCAGTAAATTGATTTTGTGGATTACCTTTTCTGGATTAGGGAGGATTCATTTCCCCACTTCAGCAAATCGCACCGTACGCAGGACTGATTTCGTTGTGTTATAATCTCACGAAACTATTCGTGAAATTTCAATTTGTGGAACCGTCGTCGTTTCACCGTGAAAATAAACGTATTACCTTTACACAAAGACACAGTGTAACATGGAGCTTCGTTTTCCTATAATTCTTCTGATAATTTCTGCGTTCATAGCAGGTAAGCACAATTTATTTTACGGGCAAGTATGTATGTATTGTTTCATTGTTAACATCCCCAAAGTGTGTAGTGGTGTGGAACACACTGCAGTGAAAGAAAACAACCTGGTACATGCAAGTAGCATAGAGTTGGACATAAATGTTGCATAAGAGTGTCTAGAAATTATAAACTTAGCTTAGCATGTTGTTGTCTAGAATGCCTGAACATTTTCTGTTTCCATGTGATCATTACAGGAGAAACGGACCAAGGTCCATCGGACAGGCATGTTTCAATTAACGATTTTAAGTGAACAGGCCACTAATATGTTTCAGCCATGTTTATGCAATGCTCCCGTATTATTTTCATAATATATTTAATGTCTCGTTGATAAATTTGACATTTCAAATTTGTCAACGCAACCAATATAATTCAAGTTCCTGAACATGGACTCTGACTCATTGATGGTGTTGCAACGAAAATCTGGAATTTTTCTTTACAATAACCAGATCTTTAGAAAAGCAAAAAACTATGTGATAAAATAATCAAACTCTTTGTCGCACTTTAGTTAATGAGGTAAAACTCTGGTTGGTAATAACTTAAGAATTCCCATAGTGGATGGGAGATTGCTGAGGAACTGCTTCTGAGAAAACATCAAACCATAAACCATGTGCACGCCTCACCCGCAGATCTCTTATCGCAGCGGGAGACTAGGAATTGCTTAGGAATTTTTGGGTACTACGTAAAGTTTAGCCGCAGGTCACGGAATTGTTTGTACTGAACCTTAACCGAACTTGCTTATAAGAATCCCAGCATTGTAAAATAAATTTTATACATGGAAACACATTCTTATTTATCAGACGATAATATATTTGCTATTGTTAAAGGCTTGTTGGCGTCACCTTCACAGGAAATCGCGTCATAAGTGTTAGGCGTTCCTGGAATTTCAGCAAAACTCGCTCTTGAAACCAGACAGTTTTTCCTTCATTTAACGCTTGTGGGTTTCATACGCCCGCAAAATTTCTTAATGCTAGCTTTTATTCTCCATTTACTGTTTACCTTGTTGCCATTGCGCAAGAGAAAAGATATGCGAGCTATGTATGTACCAAGCTGAAACATGCATAAGTGGAATTTCCTAAAAAGAAAAAAGCGCATTGTAATACAATTTCTGTCCATTATGTAGTATCTTTGAAATCACGCAATAGACTGATTATCATACTGTGTGGATAGATGGTAACCATTGAAAGGAACACAAAGAGCCATGGAAATAAGTAGATCAATTTTTTATGGACATTTATTGAATAACAATGACATTAAAAAAGCATTTCCATGCTATTTGCCAAATTATGAATAAAACCACCGGGAGCTTCTCTTTTTTGTTATTTGCAAATCATCAAATATTTGCATTTTTACGAATGATTCTTACATGTTATTGTCATCAAAATAGTTTGCACTGGATGCAGCGCCCCTGCAGCGCGTGGAAAATGCAAATGTTATTTATTTTTACCATGAATGAAGATGATAATTTTTACGAAAACAAAGTCGGTTTGCCTGGTGATATCTTATCTATCTACATCATCAACCTTCACAGAGTGGCAACCCTCGGAGGGCGTAAAATTATCTAAAACATGTCATGCCACATAAAAGCAACTTTTTAATACGATATTTTATGCTAAAATTCCTCGTATCTCTAATACGAAGATATAAAATTAAATGAACACATAATTGCTAACAAAATATTACATCTGTTTGCTTCATTTAAGGCTACCTTCAAATTTGAAAGCTGCCTTGATCTCTTAACTGACTTCAATGTTAGAAGTTCTTTTGCAAAACTCAGACTCCGTGCGCATAATCTTCAAATTGAAGCTGGGCGTTTTCATAAAAATAAAACTCCAAGAGACGAAAGATGTTGCCTCCATTGTAAAGCAACAAATTTTTTTGAAGTCGAAAATAAAATTCATTTTGTTCTATCGTGCCCTCTCTTTGCTGAGGAACGACAAAAATTTCTTGATACCACGAATCTTTTGGGACATATCTGCAGGAAAACATTCGATAAAAGAACTAAATACTTCAATAGTTCCATAACTTAACCAATAAAATCGGACTGAGGTCAATTTTGAGCAAAGTCTTCTGATCATGGGCATAATTTGTATCTATATTTAGATTTTCTTACAATTTTTAATTTAGTATTTTACACGTATCCATATTTTTTTCTATTGTTATGTTATTGTTTGTAAAAAATAAATCAATACCGCTGTATAAAAATTTAAGCAGTTATGGGCCATCTCGGCCTTTAAACTTGAATTTGAAAAAAAATATTCAAAGGTGCGTGTCACGTGCCCTAAGGTGGGAACCAGGTGCGGCTTCCAGGAAAACTTTCATCAAACTAACTTGTTGTAAAAGGTATGGCCTAAGTTGTTGCCTTGCCTGAGCAGACTCGGGCTCTGAGCCGTAAACGAATGGATGTCATCTATCAATGCCATGCTAAGCTGCTGCATTACAAGCCCACGAGCACGAAACTTTGCAGATTTTGGAAGGTAAATTAAAGTGGTTGCAAGCCATTATGAGCCTAATAAGTTCACAGGCAATAGAACCTAACCTGCTAAGATTTTTTCAGAACAAAAACAATTGTTCTGCCAATATTTTTCCAAGATAGGTATACCAAGATCGTCATCAATCTCAACTTCAACTTAAAGTAGCAGACAAATGCCCTTGCCGATAAACTTTAAACTTCCTTTTTTCAAGGACATTGTTGTTGAACTCCCAATTTCTTCTTATCAATATTGTTTTATCAACCATACAATTATTCTCAATGTACAAATAGGATTTCATTCATAATTTAGATGTATGCCTTTCTCTAGACACATTTGGGGAGGAGGGAGTTGAATGCTACATACAAAATTTGCAATGTCTTAAGTGCCCCAGGACTCTTGTCTTTTTATTGTAACTTTTGATTTTATTTCATAAAAATAGCAATATGGCTAGTTTTAATTTCGTTATCGGTAATGTTAATGAAGCTGAAAGCCAAATTCATTTTTGAAGAGTCTAATCAATCACAAATTTAAGGTACCCATCTGGCATTTAGAATTGGTGTAGTTGAATCATTGTTATTATGAATTGTTTTCCATGGATAAGTTGAAGTTTAGATTTGGAATCTTTGGTTTTCTTTGAGCTTTATTGCATAGTTTGTTTATTCTGTTTATTTGGGAGGAAACATTATCCTCAATTTTGAAAGTTTCCCTTCTCTCTATCAAGAATGAGATTTTGGAAACAAAACAGTTTTTGGTCATGTCAGAGAAAACTCCTTCAACTCTGTGTAGTTTTTTCTAAATTTTTATTCAAATAAATTAATTGTTGCAGTGCATGTCATTACTCCTCATATCCTCTGCCTCTGTAACTTTTATTTTTTATGAAATTATCATAAAATATGCTGCCGGGACAGAAAAAATTTCACATAGCTTCTTCTGTGAGTTACATCTATCAGTGATGTTAATTAGGTTTTAGATATTTCCCAAAATTAAAATATTTTACTTCATTAACAATCAATTGTTATATTTCCTCTATTGTGCCAGTTTGCCTTCTATTTATTGGATTAAGAGTTTTCAATACCATAAGAGTCAAGTGCAGCTTCTAGAGATTTCCTATTTTTCATTCAATCAAAAAATTAAACTAACCAAAATGTGCACTTCGGTGGAATATCTATTACTGCAGGTGTTTAAAATCAGCAATTAAAGACACAATGCCATGGCAATAACATGCTGTGGCAATAACTCTTCATCCTGTTTTATTGTTGAGTTCTTCTGCATTTACTATAAGTGAATTATATAGTGCGAAAAGCCAGTAAACAGTATTTACTAACTGGTCAATAATAGCTGACATCAAATTATCCAATCAATAACCAATGGCTTAATAGGAAATTTTACAGGGGGGGGGGCAGAAATTGAGATTTTCCGACACAAATTTAATAAGCATTTTTGTTTCTTAAAGACTATGAATATAAGAAAAGCAAATTAGCTAGAACTGAACGTAAACATAAGATATTTATCTCCTGACAACATCAGCAAATTTCTGATGAAACGGCAGTTTGGCTCTCCAGGGGGGTTTTCGTCCCACCTGACCCCCTCTATCTACGCCACTGTCAATAACATAATATATATCTCTTCCCAGATCAATCTACGAGTGCTACTAGTTCTGAAATTACCACATCAACAAGTT